>KN838946.1:0-11113 GCA_000827195.1 Laccaria amethystina LaAM-08-1
GATATCGCAAAGAAATAGGAATGAAATAGCAATGATATCGCAAAGAAATAGGAATGAAATAGCAATGATATCGCAAAGAAATAGGAATGAAATAGAAATGAAATAGCAATAAAATAGCAATGATATCTCAATGAAATAGAAATGAAATAGCAATAATATCACAATGAAATAGTAATGAAATAGCAATAATATCGCAATGATATTGCAATGAAATACAAATGAAATAGCAATGAAATATCGCACCTGAAAAAAGCGCAGCTAGGCAAAGAATGAAATATCTCATATCATATTTCACCTGGCAATAAACAAATCGTTGTGCAGGCAAATGCCTACAGTTTATGATAAGAGGTGGTAGGTACTAGTGGAATGTTGAAGATAGTCGAGACTGAGTGTGCCAGGTTACTGGATCACAGACAGACAGAGAGTAACTTACACGCAACGACTTGACGTATAGTCAAAAAGGTGGCTACGAAAATCCGCCTTGATCAGGAACCTGCGATGTAGTTGCCACGGTCGCTGTGGTAGTGGAGGTCGAAAACGAATGATGAGCATTATATTGAAGGGCAGGACAACGGGGATAGAGCAAGACCGGAGCTCGTAGCAAGTCAGAGAAGGGGAGTCTCGCCTTCAACATGTGAGGCCGAAAATAAGAAGATGTATGACGTTGATGGATGTGTTTGTACGTTTCGTAATCTCCTCCACACTTACGCAACAAATCCTGTCTACACAAAGTGGAAGCGTCACAAAACGATACGTAGTCGTAGAGAATTGTGGTTGTTATTGTTCATCCCTCGGAGCGCGATAATGGTTCATCGAGAATTCTTCGGATGCTCACAATGCATAAGGAGCCGAACTCTAGGATACGCTTTCTCTAAAAAAAGGATGAGCCAGCCCATCGCCTCTAGGAACGGTCCCAGCGGGAATAGTAGCATACGGGCTGGGGCCTCCATGACACCCAACGCCAAAACCAGCGGACCGAGGGAGAATCCAGTCGACCCAGTGTCATTTGGGAGCTACAAGCAACCACCATGGCAATAAATACAGGCCATAGCCCATCACTGCAAAATACGGCGTTGGGTGAATCGCTAATCGAACAGTTGGTATCAAGAACCTACCCAGTAATTACAAGTAATTGATGGTAACAAAGGTTGGTATCTGCGTCTGGGTATCAACGAAGTTCACACCACTTCAAGTCGGAATCTCCTCATCTTGATCCTTTAAGTGGCGCCCAGGAGTTCAAAAATGATATTTCAATTGGTCTTTTACAAGATGCACAAAGTCACCTGGAACGTAGGATCGTCAGAATTCCCGCAAAAAAAAGGTAATCTAGGGGATCATGCCCGCAGCTCGTGGAGCACTTGACACTTCAAAATTCTCTCTGACCGAGAGTGATGAGCGACGAGCTTCCATGGTCCTGTCAGTATCGTGCCAGTGAGCTGTCCCAGAATGACAAATTGGGAACTCAATAATGATATTTCAATCAACCGAGGAAGAGGCACATAGGCCAACGACTTGCACTAAAACAGGCTCCGAGTACCCTAAGTACAAAACATCAGGCGGGAAGCAAGAAAAGGCACAATTCGCTCACAGCTGTGGAGATGTAACGCCGGCTTCGACCATTACCTTCATTCAGAACGTTAACATTACTAGCGTCTTTTACCAATCGTCGGTACTCTAAGGTCAATGCACCAGGTAACGTTGGAAACAGCAAAACCTGGGCTATCCAACGTGCTGTCAGGGTCTACAAAAGACTATCGTCAGATTCCCAACTCGAAATCAACAATAGAGTCGACACACCAGCGGAAACGAGCCTAATAAACCACGAGGCCGGCGTAAAGCGCATAACACTTGTATCTACTTTGGGTGTAGATAATGGCTTGACACTCAACAGCGACTGTGAAGTAGAAGCGGTTCAGAGGGGATACGGACAACCTCTGATGACCTCGCCCGCGCCAGCTCAAACGATTATTCAAGTCCCAACTCTTCCCTTCCCCCTCCAAAACAGCTGCGCGACCTTTCTCTTATTATCAACAGGGCGGAATTTGTAGTTGAAATAGAAGGACCTGTGTTCGGTATTTGTATCCTCAACGTGGAGCTTTCAGAATCAGAGTTTCTTTGAGGATTAAAGGACGCGTGACGCCAGCCTATACGATGGTGAGTTAGAATGAAACAGATGAGAATGCGAATTGTGTACCGACTATTGTTTGTCATGAACCTTGGTTAACCTGTCGAGTCTGAGTAATGCTTCTGACGTACAAATGAGCGCGGAAGAGCTTGAAGGCGTCGGGCAGGCATGAGAGAGCTTGGCGACAGGGTGCGTGAAGGGTGGGATCCTTTGAAACAGTCACCGACGTGTCAACGTCGATGTAAGATACGGCGTGGCCGTTGCCAGTGAAGCTTGATCTAGACGCGTGCAAGCTGATATCAAACTTATTTGCTCACTCCTGATAGTCAGACTGTGCACCGGCGGCGTCCCACAACATGATCACATCCAAGGATGAGAGAAAGACAGCATCTCGGGGGAATATAGCTTTGGAATCAAACGGAACGGCAATATAACTAGAACAACGGACAAAAGTTCACGTTGTAAGTTCACCGTCGACCCCTAATGTCGACGTACCAACTTGAAAGGCGTCGGTCTCTTGCGGCCGTGTGTTGTCATCTTCAAGGGCCAACAGCCAGGGATCAAAGAAAGGTGTACGATGTCACAAGAGAAAAAGGACATCCTCAACACGGATCAGAGCATTGGGAGAAAAGGCGATGTGGCTGTGTTCGCTGATTCCCGACGAAAATCCTCTCCAAGATCAGAGCCCTGTCGAAAACTCCCTCCACGCCTTCAAAACTTTTCTGCGACGGACACTCACTCGCAGCGCTCATTGCGAGACGGAAAAGCAATGACATTCTTATTTGGCTTAAGCTACATCTAACTCATCTTTCTCGTTGGATAACTTGGCGACGGGCTGGTGCGGGACAAGTCTCATCTCGTCTCAGCTGGACGAGATCACCCCTCGTTTCGTTCTGGCCATACCCGGCGCCTTTCTGCTAGTTCGTACCATGGAAGAAACTCCCATGTCAAAGTAAAGGCGCTTTCACAAGGCGTGTATTTAATCACTGAGCATCCTTCGGCCATACAACTTGGACCCCCGCTTTACGATGCTTATCATTCTAGCGCTCCTCTACTTTTCGCTTGTATCCACCCGCGCTGCTCCATTGGATATAATTGGCCACCTGGATATCTTTCGTCCTCCCGACCTGCTTCAACGGGACTGTGAATGCCCTCCCGATCAGCGCACAATCTTCGCTATCGTCTGGAACTGCATTGTGACGATCACTTTATGCACCTGGTCCTCGGTTCATCCCAACATTCCAGGGCCAGATGAAGGACGGTGGAAGGTAACCTGGCGAAGCATCAAATTGATGTTGTGCGGATTAATAGCGCCAGAACTCATCCTCATGTGGGCGTTGAGGCAGTGGAGGGGTGCTCAGTATATAAGGCAAAAAGTTCATGGTGAGCCTATATAACGTTGTTTGTTATGCAGATTAAATCACACCTTATGCGCCAGAGTTGTGTCATGTAAACTGGACCATGACACATGGCCATTTCGTACAGATGGGAGGATTTACACTCATGGACGGAGATGTTAGCAAGGGTGTACTCACCGCAGAAAAATTTCAAGAGTTACTCAGGGCGAAGAAAATAGATCTTCCAACAATTTCTAAGGAAGAAATTGAGGACCGTAGCAAAGGCGATGGTCTATCTGCTATTCTTACGATTGTCCAAACCACATGGTTCATCATTCAGGTCTCCCTCCGACTGAAACAGCACCTCGTCGTCACTCATGTAGAATGGCTTACTTTTGCCGTTGCCGTTTTCAATGGAGCCCTCCACTTCTTATGGTGGCAAAAGCCCCTCAATGTTCAGTTTCCCATAGCCCTGGCTTTGCGACTCGACGCCCCTACTCCCGTTCAAGATGCAGAACTTGTTTCAGGTGAGGTTGATATTTTTGGAATGCCGATTTCTGTTGATTTTATGTGACATTATGAACTTCAGCACCTCATGACCGGCGGGACATCGGTAGGTCTCCCTGCAATAAAACCACATGTTTTCAATGCTCCTGCTAACCAAAAGGCAGAAACAATGGAACTTCTTGATGAACCCGATCGAGCAATGCCCGGGTCAGAGCATAGAGGTAAGCTCGTGCTGACATCTACTTGGCTACTCTTTGACTTGTTCATTGCTGCCATTTGAAAAGTTTATCAGCAGGGATCCAGAATGACGAAGGGATTTACTAAGCTTATGTCCTTCATTTCATATCCAGCTAAGGTGTTTTCAAGAAGCTTTGATGATATCGCCGCCTGGAAACAGGTTGTCAAAGAAGAGGCGATGCGAGTCCCAACATTTTATGGAGCTGAGACTGGTTCCTACCCCCGTATACAGCAATGGTTCATTGTATTATTTGTTTCCGTGATGTTTGCATTTGTCCATTTTCTTGCTGGTCTTTCAGCATTTCCAACTTTGAATGAGCGTATTGTTTGGTTTTCTTCGACATTTGCCATTTTATTTGTTCCAATGCTTTTTTGGTTCACTATTTGTCAATGGTATCAGGAGCCGAAGCTGATTGCTAAATTCTCCCCATTATTGGTGGGAATATACATCTTAGCACGGATATTTCTCTTCGTGTTGGGATTTACTACTCTTCGATGCCTTCCACCAGGAGCGCTCGATACTATTCATTGGCCCAATTTTATCCTCGTCTTTACAGGCAACTAGCGTATTCGTATCTACTCTTTCACATGACACAGACATCATCCACTTTTTTCAACACTTAACATGTCAGTGTGAAAACTCGAGAGCGGGAAGATGGAAAGACAAAACGACTACGCGACAGTGAATTTTTGTACGGCCAGTCTGATTGACACAACGATGAAAGAAAAAGCGGGAGGGAGGGTTTACAGATGCACGACTCGATGGTGTGGGACATCATGATTCATGGAGATGAGATATGTAGACCGCTTTCCTTCGAGAAGGAGAAGAGAAAGGCAGTTCAACAGCGATGCGTGAATTTAAAATTGATGGCGAGGGAGAGGTCATGCACTCTGTCGAGAGAAATGGGTCTTTGAGTGCTTCAAAAAGATATAAGAAAAAAGGGGGAGAAGAACAGTTTCAACAATGCGGGATTCATGAACAATGGGGTAAATATTGATAGTGATGAGTAGAAGTCTCCTTCGGTGCAGAAAAAAAAATTGAGTGTGGATGCGTTGCGGATGCCCACTATGACTGTCGGTCGTGTCAAGCCGTCGTGTACATGATGGACGGAATTGTACAAGGAAGGCAGTAAAGGCTAGCCCAAGGCGGTGGCTAGAAAATCTTACTCACAGGGTGATCATCAGCGAGGCAAAGGCAAAGATCTCGACAGTCGCGGTTCTTTTACTTAGCTGTCATGTGTACTGTATGTCAACGTTCGTCGTTGGTGTCACGACTTGGAGATGAGAGGCAAGACCACTCAAGACAATCATCATTTTTATTCAATGAAAAAGAGAATAACCAAAAATACACATAAATCACAGCAGGTCAATCAATAGGCTACATAAGTTTGGGAGAGGAAACGAGAGGTGATGATGGGATATCAAGCAGACGGGGAAATAATAGCTACAGTGGGTGGATGGGTGGTGAGTTAGTTGAATTAGTGTTGGATGGTATCATAGAATGGCACTGGTCGGCGTGGTGAGTGGGATTGGATGGAAGAAAGGAAAAGAGAGTGAGTAGGAAATGAACTTGGAGACGAGGAAATTAAAAAAGAATGTAATCAGTTGGGAGTTCATGTCACGGAAAAATAAAAGAAAGTCATAGTCGAGTCGAGTGTCTTGAACCTTCTCGTGCGTGCAAACGGAACAGAGTGTGAAAATGAATCAACCAACCATACCCATCCCCTCTGCATACTCATACCCTCCTCCCCCGGCTCCCTCAGCGTCATACCCAGCATCGAACCCCAAAGGCTCAAACAGGGTATCAAACGCCGCATCGGCGTTATACCCATCACCAACGCTCAACCCACCATAAACCTCCCCACCCACATCTTTCCACATATCGCTGAACGCAGTAGCGGTAGGCGTGGTCGGTTTCGGCTGGTGCAGTACAGGTTGGATCGGGTCGTTCATGTTGAACTGTGCTGCCGAGGCGTTGTCGAATTGGGAAGGCAGAGGAGGGTTCCCGTTCGGCGGGGTATAAGGACTTGTCGTCGTCCTCGTCGACCCCCCCTCACTCCTGAAAAGGGAAGGATCGTCCCGCGCGAACGCAGGTGTGCCCTCATACTCATAAGGCGTCGGTGCCTCCGAATACGGCTCCAACGCTGGCGTCAGCCAGTCCATCGCATCAGGGAAAGGACCTAGCACGTCATGCGGACTCAGACCTTCCAATGGGCCATGAGCGGGTGGATCTAATGGGCCATGAGGGGGTAAGCCTGCTAGAAGGTCCGTGAAGTTAAAAGGTGATTCCTGTTGTAGCGGACTTTCGAGCTGGAAAGAAGGGTTGAACAACGACGTGTCGACTTCTGGGAGCGGGGAATGATCTCGTTGGAGGGAGAATGGGTGGGCTTGCATCGGCATTGTCCATGATCGAGATTGATGATAAGGGGAGAACATGGCGCCCGCGAAAGAAGAACGACGGTGGCCGAGGTGGTTGTACTGTGCCGCTTGGTGCAGGTGCCACGAGATGGAGCTAACAGGTGACGGCGCGCGGGAGGTCGGGAGAAAAGGGACGTTGGGGAGGGTTATACCGCTGAACGCAGGATAATAGTCGTTGGGCAGCGGAACGCTCGACGATCTCCTATGCAAAGGCTGGTGCTGGAGGTGATGTTGTTGGTGTAAAAACAACCCCGCACCACCATCAGGCGTTCCCTCCCTCGCATCTGAACGACTATCTACATCCCTAACGGCAGCAGCCAATTCCTCGCCTTTCTTCCCCTCCAACAAAAGCTGCGCGACCCCTTCGCACCGCCGCTCATCCTCCACCGTGACGGGTGCTTTATCCTCCTTCATCTTGTCCTTGTTCTTATTATGCACCGAACGGAATTTGTATTCGGGGTATTGGATCTTGTGGTCTGCTTTTGCGCGCTTTGCGCGGACCTCCCAGACACGTTTTTCTTCGAGGGTGAGGGTGCGCCAGCAGTTGCCTAAGTAGGTGAATGAGATGCCATGGGATGAGATAAGGAACGCAGACGAACCGATGGTTTTGGATAACGACCCATGGTTCGTCTCTACCGAACCAGGGACATGTTTCTGCTCCACAAGATCAGCACGGAAAAGCATGAACGGGTTGGGCGGGCCAGGGATATATCTCATCGATCGGCGCTTTCCGGGCGGGCAGCGTTTACGCGGGTGGAGGGGCGGGCGTGAAGCTTGGTGGAAAGAGGGTGTTTTCTAGCGAGGCGGGTTCTTCAGAGGCGTTCAATACATTTGAGGATGATTGATTGTCGATGTAGGATGCGCGCCGTGACGGTGGGTGCGGATGTTACTGGGTGGGACCCGCCGTATAGGCTTGCTTTGGCTGGGGTAATGGTTGGTCGGTAGTGGTGGGGAATGACAGGAGAAAAGGGAACGTACGAGCAAGTGATGAGCGTCTCCGGCGTTTGGAGAGGCGGAGGGCAGGCATGTCATTTCAAGTTCACCGTCAACCCCTGCGGTATGCGCTGAAGGCTCACTTCAGATAAGATTAGCCAATCATATAGTCACCTCGAACGTCAATCCAAACTCACCCAACTAAATGTCTCTTGAAGTCTAAAATGACTCTAAGCCCAGCGTATAAATCCATTGGGCGCCCCCGACGACGGCCATTGAGTGTTGACTACAAAGGTGCCAGCTAGAACGGTGCCGAGTCTTTTTCTGACAGCCGTGCGTTGTCATCTTCAGGCGCCAAAGCCCAGAATCTAGGTTTACGACGTCCACACGAGAAAAAGGACTCAGCAGGCATCACGACAGGAAAGAGGCAAGGAACGCATTTGAGAGAAAAAGGTGATGTGGCTGTGTTCGCTATTGTCTTTCTGCTTCAAAGATCTCGAAAACTCCTTACCTCCAAAAGTTTTTCTGCGACGGACACTCACTCGCAGTACTTATTTCCAGACGATATTTTTTGTTGTATTAAGCTACTCCCAACCCATCCTTCACGTTGGATAACTCAGCGACGGGTTTCATCTCGTCCGGGACTAGATCGCCACTGTCTGGCCAGAACGAAGCAGTTCCTGGCGCTTCGTTGTGGCTATACCCGGCGCCTTTCTCTGTATTAGTGCTAGTTCGTACCTTGGCAGAAACTCCCATGTCAAGGTAAATGCGCTTGCACATTGCTTGCACAAGGCGTGTATTTAACCAGTGAGCATCCTTTAACAATACAACTTGAACACCCACTTCACAATGCTTATCTTTCTAGCGCTCCTCTACTTTTCGCTTGTATCCACCCGCGCTGCTCCACTGGAAATCTTTCATGCTCCCGACCTGCTTCTACCGACCTGTGAATGTCCTCCCGATCAGCGCACCATCTTCATTATCGTCTGGAACTGCATTGTGACGATCACTTTATGCACCTGGTTCTCGGTTCATCCCAACATTCCAGGGCCAGATGAAGGACGGTGGAAGGTGACTGGGCGAAGCATCGAATTGATGTTGTGGGGATTAATCGCACCAGAACTTATCCTCACCTGGGCGTTGAGGCAGTGGAGGGGCGCTCGGTATATAAGGCAAAACGTTCATGGTGAGCCCGCATAATGTTGTTTGTTATTCAAATTAAATCACACCCGATACTCTAGAGTTGTGTGATGTAGAGTGGACGACGACACATGGCCATTTCGTGCAGATGGGAGGATTTAAGCTCATGGACGGAGATGTCAACAAGGGTGTACTCACTGCAGAGAAATTTCAAGAGTTGCTCAGGGCGAAGAAAATAGATCTTCCAACAATTACGGAGGAAGAAATTAAGGACCGTAGCAAAGGCGATGGCCTCTCCGCTACTCTTACGATTGTCCAAACCACATGGTTCATCGTTCAGTTCATCTTCCGACTGAGTCAGGGTCTCGCCGTCACCCATATAGAATGGCTTACTGTTGCTGTTGCCATTTTCAATGGAGCCCTATACTTCTGTTGGTGGCAAAAGCCCCTCAATGTTCAGTTTCCCATACCCCTTGCTTTGCGACTAGACATCCCTACTCCCATTCAAGATGCAGAAGTTATTTCAGGTGAGGTTGATATTTGTGAGCGCTGATTTCCGTTGAATTTATTGGACATTATAAACTTCAGCACCTCACGACCGGCAGGACATGGGTAGGTCTCCTTGCATAAACCCACATGCTTTAAATGTTCTCGCTAACCAAAAGGCAGAAACAATGGAACTCCTTGATGAACCCGATCGAGCAATGCCCGGGTCAGAAGATAAAGGTAAGCTTTCGCTGATATCTACTTGGCTACTCTTAACCTGTTCATTTTCATTGCTGCCATTCGGAAAGTTTATCAGAAGGGATCCAGAACGACAAGGAGATTTACTCAGCTTATCTCCTTCATTTCATATCCTGCTGAGGTGCTTACAACAAGGGTCGATGACATGGCCGCCTGGAAACAGGTTGTCAAAGAAGAGACGACTCGTACACGGGTTCCCACATTTTATGCAGCTGACTTTGTTTCCGGCTCTCGTGTACCACGGATTATGATCATTTCATTCGGTTTTTCCGTCCTATTTGCGATGGTCCATCTTCTTGCTGGTATGACTTCAACATTTCCAACTTCCACGGAGCAAATGGTCTGGCTTTGTTTGTCATTGGCCCTTTTAGCTGACACAGCCTTTTTTGGGTTCATCTATCTGTCGCATCAGGGGTTCAAAGTACCATGGCCGATGCAGATTTCTAAATTAACCCCATTATTGGCGGGAATATACATCTTAGCACGGATAACTCTATTCGTGTTAGGATTTACCACACTTCGAAACCTTCCACCAAAAGCGCTCGATACTATTCATTGGCCAAATTTTATCATCATTTTCATAGGCAACTAGTGTGTTCATATCTACTCCTTCGCATGACACAAACCCAATATACTTTTTTCAATACTCAGTCGGACTCACAAAAACCAGCTAGCAATAAAAAAACGAAGATGATTGTAAGGCTTAACATGTCAGTCCGAAAACGGAAAATGGAACGGCGAAACGACTACGCAACAGTGAATCATTGTACGCCCAGGCTGATTGACATGGTGACGACGGAAGAAAAAGTGGGACGGAGGGTTTATAGATGCACGACTCGATGCGCATAATTGGTGTAGGACAATGGGACATCATGATTAATGAAGATAATATAAACCGATTTCCTTCGAGAACAAGAAGAGAAAAGCAATTCAACAGCGATGATAGCGACGGAGAGGTCACGACGACACTGGCGAGATAAATGGGTCTGAGTGCTCCAAAAAGAGATAGGAAAAAAGATGAGAGAGGAAAGCGAACAGCTTGATGTCACCGCAGGTTTTCAAGGAGGCGCAACAGTGTAATAACAACGGCGCTAAGTGGGATCTTCAATTGACTGAGTAAGACAAACATAAACTACTTGGAGCGATGACCAAGGATGAGGATGATGCGGACGCCCACAATAAGTCGAATGTTATTTTTGGAGACAATAATAACGAAAAATGGTGACGGAAGAGAAGTTGATACATGTTGCGGACGCCCACAATGACTGTCGGTCGATGTGTCAACCCGTCGTGTACATAGCCTAGTCCAAGGCCCTAGCTAGAATATCCTACTCACAGGACGATCATCAGCGAGGCAAAGGCAAAGATCTCGAGAGTTGAGGTTCTGTTAGATGTCATATGCGCTGTAAGTATATCAACGTTCGTCGTTGGTGTCACGACTTGAAAACGAAGCAAGGCCGCTCAAGTCAAAGAAAATCATTTTGTTCAAAAAGAAAAAAGCAAAAAATACAAAATACTATCATAAATCACAGCGGGCAGGTCAATAAGCTACATAAGTTTAGGAGACGTGGTGATGCGATATCAAGCAGACCGGGAAGCTATAGCTACAGTGGGTGGATGGGTGGTGAGTTAGTTGAATTAGTGTTGGATGGTATCGTAGAATGGAGCACTG
>KN838946.1:17376-28048 GCA_000827195.1 Laccaria amethystina LaAM-08-1
GGAAAAGCATGAACGCGTTGGGCGGGCGAGGGATGTATCCCATCGATCGGCGCTTGCCCGGCGGGCAGCGTTTACGGGCGGGCGGAGGGGCGGGCGTGGAGCTTGGTGGAAAGAGTGTGTTTTCTAACGAGGCAGGTTCTTCAGAGGCGTTCAAAAAATTTGACGATGATTCATCGTCGACGTAGGAAACGGGCGTGACGTTGGGTGCGAATGTTACTGGGCGTGAGACGCCGTAGATGCCTGCTTTGGCTGGGGTGACTGTGGGTTTGGTGGTCAGCAGTGAGCAATGAGAGAAGGAGAGGGAACGTACTACAAGCGAGTGATGAGCGTCTCCGGCGGGTGGAGAGGCGGAGGGCAGGCATAATGTCTATTGTTCGAACCAGGTGCCTATTGTTCTTGAGTTTATAAGAGGGAAGCCAACGAGGGAACGCGGGTGGGATCACAGGGACCCCGGATGTATTACAACCCTTCGTTCTATTGGCGCCGAGTCGGATTTCGTCCCTGCGTGTGAAGTCATCCATTCAATTGTCCCTCCTCATCACATTGTTCACACTCACCTCCAACATACAACCTCAAAGACAAGCAAACGTATCACAAACCATGGAGAGGACAGCGTCTCATAGCGGACAACCAACGCAGGATTGGGGTCTCCAGAAGCTCAACCAGCAAAAATTTGACACCCGCTTTCGTCCACTTGTTTATCCACGCCTGATTTGGGACGTTGTTTATACAACCTCTTTTCGACCGTCGTTGTTCCAAAGGAACTTTCGAAGCCTCCCTCGTTCGCCGAGCGAAAGCGAACTCGACATGCGCGTATATGAAATTCAACTACGCCCCTCTCCAGTCTCCATGTAGCAGCACGTAGCTCAGTTTCAAGTTTCAAAGTGCTGCAGACAAGCGCTGCTTCGACGACCTTGTCCCCCACCTTGTCGGGATGGATACACGAACTCCAGTTACCAAGGAACTTAATATGGCGGGTGGACCTTGCCCTGAATGGATGTACGTAGGACTCCACTCCGCGTCTCTCCGCGTCCGATTCGGCTGAGAGACTCGTGTCCAATCGGGTTGGGACATATTCGTCCCCAATTGGGTTGTAAGAATTCGGCTGGAATTCGCTCGGTTCCTGTCGTATAAGCATCTCCCACCTTCTTCCACCCACGACCAATTCTACTTCGGCTCGACGCAGTGGGGTACATACTTATCCATGCATTGTATGTTAATCCATCCAATTAGTGAGATCGCCGTCTCTATTATCTGTTCGTTTCAGTCAATTTCTTCCATTCACTAACTTGAACTTTGAAGCCTCGAATCCCGCATCCACCCCCATTAATCAATGTACTGGGGCCGTTGTGGACGCTCTGAAGTCATTACTTGTATCTCGTGGCCCGCAGTCTTCTTTCGTCACAACTTCCCCCCTCATTCATTGTTCAGCTTTTCCGTCGTTCTTTCAAGTTCCTCGAAGGGATTAACAACGACTTTGCAACTGAAGCCGTTAACGTTGTGAGCGTCTCTTTTCCGAAACCCGTGGCTCTCAGTCCTCTGAGCTTTTGATTTTCGTTCCGTCCCATACGCATGTTGTTTGCAGCCGGACCAACGTCATACTGTAACAACAATTCCACAACTTCACAGCATCCGTTGTGACCCCTCAGGCGTCTCTTGTGATCCTTCAAGCGTCAAGGTCGATCGCCGTAGCCGTAGCTACCGGTCCCTCGACCTTTAAGTTTGGTGACGTTGTTTGCTCTTCACGCCTTCACACCCTTGTTCAAACTTCAACCTTCCTAGTGAAGCAATTTGAATAGGGCTATTCGTGTTCAACGTTGCGAGACGCTTTCATCGATACCGTCGTGAGGCGCCTCACCGGTACCCTTGCAACTTGGCGCCGTCACCAAGGACCGTTGCGCGGCGTCTTCAACGAGGCTATGGTCCAGGCTTCCTTCTTCTCCATTAATTCATTGTGCGTGCATCAGAATAGCTCACCGTAGAGGGTAAATTTTAATTCAATCAGGTTGTTCTGTTCGGCGTCAGTGATGAACATGTAATGTCGCAGACTGTCTTTTCAAACCCGACGCGGTTATAATTATGGTGCTAGCTTCACGCCGACGAGGGTCACACCGAAATCCCTGTCGGCTTCAAGTTGGTATGTCATGATTTCGATTTTAATTGTTCGTGCATCAGAATAAAATCTACCACATAGGCTAATGCTGATTCTTTGAAACAATCAGGTTATTCTGATTCCCTTCGGCTCAGTGACTCATCGTGATGAAATTTAAATGTTGCAGGCTGTCTTTCCGATTCTGGCGTGGTTGCGTCAAGCCGACTAGGATTCTCGGAGTTGTCTCATCTCCACATCCCTGCCGGCTTGGTACTTCGATTTCAATTGTTCAAGCACCAGAGGCTAATTTTTTAAATAAATCCATCAGGTTGATCGTAGTCGCATCTTCATGGGATGACATTGATATCTCCCGAATTGTCCCTGGTGTCTCGGTAAGTATACCAATTTTAATTGTTCGTGGATTTACCGGCACAGAGGCTAATTCTTTAAAACAATCAGGTTGTTCTGAATCTTCTGATTTCTTTCGGCACCAGCGACTCATCGTGATCCAATTAAAATGTCGCAGACCGTCTGTCATAGCTCGACTAGGATTTTCCCTTATATTCCGCTGCCTGACGAAGGACTATACTGTATTTTTTTCAGCGTTCGATCCGTCTCCCTTTGTACACCCCCGCTAATTCGACGAATTGACACATCGACCGACGGTCATTGTGGGCGTCCGCAACACATCCCGCTCATCACTGATTATCAACTTCCATTCCGTCCCGCACTTTTTAAAATTGTCTACAAGTACGGCATCCGTTGTGGGCGTGCGCAGCATAACCCGTGTTCGTCGCTCCTGATTCTATTTCCCGTCAAACTCACTTATTCCAAGTTCAACTTTGCTCTTGACGCATTTGTTCGGCCTACTCCCCCTGTAAATGTTACTCTTGTCGGGAGTTATTTTCCCAAACTGGTTCCATCTCCTTCCTCGATAAGCAAGTCTATCATCTCTGTGTTGATAACTTCACACACTTCTCGTGGGCGCTAGCGCGCGCTTGCATTATGATCGTATCCCGAAACTCATCGCAATCAATGTTTTCAATTTTATTCCATCATTGTTCATGAATCCCCCATTGTTCTAGTCGTTCGCTTTCTTCAATCCTCTCTCCCTGTCTTTTCTCGAAGTGCTCAAACCCACTGATCTTATCAATTCGCATCGTGGCCTCTCCATCACCATTAAGCGGACGTCCCGTTTACTTCTAGGATCCATCTATCTCATCCCCACTAACGTAGCCATCGAGTCGTGCATCTGTAAACCCTCTCTCCCGATTTCTTGTTCCATCCCGCTTCGGTTCAAAATTTTGCTTATTACAGACGGCCGCTTTAGCATGTTGACTCAACGGCCGAAAATCATACTTCGCAGCTCTGCAGCCACCCACTTCTACAGCTCAAACTAACGACCTTCTCATCTGAGTTGCTATATTTTTACATACCACATGGTGGGAATAGTTATATCAATCTCAACATCCACTGCAGCTTTATGAATGTGAAAATTAAACTCCCAAATATTTTTAAGATAACGAAGGTAAAGGTAACATTAAAGAAAAATTGTGCATATGTGGTAGGTACTGGTATACTAGTTTCCCATAAAAAAAAGGATAAAAGGAGGCCATTGGATCTTGTCGAGGGCTTTTGGTGGAAGGTCTCGAAGTGCGACAAATGCTAATACCAAAAGAAAGATTCGTACGAAAATGTATAATCCCACCAATAAGGGAAAGGTAACATATTTTGATGTCACCCCTGCACGGTGAAGCAGAGCACAGAATAGTGCACAGACTGGAACAAAGAACAGGACCCATGAAAAAGAAACCCAGAGAATGCTTTCTATACGAGAGGGAAAGACATTTCTTGCGAACCAAACAAGTAGGTGGAAGACTGCAAACGCAACTGCAAAGATAAATGTGAAAGCTGCCGAGAAAAGATTCTCGATCCGATGATTGTTGGCCCCATAAAATGCAGAAACTTGTATTGCTTCTTCTTCATCAACTTGTTCCCAGCCAGCTACAGCATAGCACTTTCTTGCAAGCACCTTAATGGGGAGAAAAATAAAGGGAACAAGTTGAGTGAAGACTCTTGTACCTCCATCCTGCTTAACAGCTTTCCAGATGTGATATGAGAAGCTGGTCAGAAATGGCTATAATATGTAAGAATGAACTTACCTTCATGGTCTGACTTAGATATTACTTGATCAGGTTGGTTAAGGAGTGGTCTCTGTTCCATCATTTCTATCTCTTGATCAATGGGAATGATCAAAGCTTGATGATCACAAGAAGTCTAACCTATGCTCTGCCCCTCACAAGATGGTCCTAATGTTTACATTAGTATAAAGTTTGTCATTTCACAATTTTTTAGACTTGCCTGCAGCAAGTTCTGCATCATTTATGGGAGTAGAGGGCCTAAATTGTGATGCACTCATTGTTTCTAGTTTTGGTTGACTTCAAGGCATCTGAATGTGCATGATTGCAGAAAGACTAACCCATATCCTGCTGCCCATCAGGTGCTAAAGTCCATAAATTAGCATAAACATTAGCATGTCACAACTTTATGACTTACCTGAATCCATTTCTCCATCCCCTATGAGACTGTGAATCTTGGGTTGGAAGGCAGCAGCTGTTTTTACTTTTCAATGGTGGGCACTGTTTAAAATACACCTTGACACTCACATAACACAAGTTCTTCATCTTGAGAGGCTGTACCAACCTCAAGTTTCAAAGTAACACTTAACTCTAGCTTGCAGTTAGTGGACATGTTCAAAGCATACTTTCAAACCTACCTGCATCAATTTCTGTCTGTTGAACAAGAGTACAGGCCTCGGTGTGCAAAGTAACAGGTGTGGGAAACCTGACATCAAGGGGCTTGGTCCACCAGTTAAAATAAAAGCTGAAAGTGAGAATAGCAAGAGCCAAAGTTAGCCATTCAATTTCAGTGACGATTAGGCCTTGATGTTGTCGAAGGTCGAGCTGGATTATAAACCAAACAGTCTGGACAATTGCAATACCTTTGGACAGGCCATCACTTTTGCTGCGGTCAAGGATTTCTTCTTTGGTAATTGGTGGAAGATCAATTTTCTTCTCCTCTAGCAACTCCAGAAATTTTTCTGCGGTGAGCACACTCCTGCTGGCATTTTCATCAACCAGCATGAAACCTCCCATCTGCACAAAATGCCCATGTGTTGTCGTCCAGTTTACATTGCATAAACCTGGGAGATGCATTCACTGTCAGGAATCAGATGACAGACAGTATTATATACACTCACCGTTTACCTTTCTTTTTATATTCACAGCACCGTGAGACTGCCTCTCCGCCCAGAAAAAAATCAATTCTGGCGCGAAGAATGCCCATAACATCAACTCAATTCTTCGGCAGGTCACCTTCCACCACTTCTCATCCGGCCCTGGAATGTTGGGATAGACTGACGTCCAAGTGCATAGCAAAACTGTCACAAAGCAGTTCCAGATGATGCCAAAGACATTGCGCTGATCAGGAGGAGATACGTAGGTCGGCAGCACCAGGTTATTGGGAGTAGTTCCACCAGAGACAATATCCAGCGGAGCAGCGCGAGTGGATACAAGCGAAAGATAGAGAAGCGCTAGAAAGATAAACATTGCGAAGTGGGGGTCGATTGCGGAATGACTGCTCGAGTTAAATACATGCCTCGTGCAAACGCACTTGTTTTGACGTGGGAGTTTATATGGCGGCTAATCGAAGAATGAAAGAATGGGTATCTTCCTGTGTCATGAAACCGCCCAACCTGGTCAGCAGGTCGCTATACCAAACGAATTCGTCCAGCCCTGATTTGGAGATGAGAGGATGTACCTTTCACGTTGCCCATTTTATACGGTTCGTTTACGAAGCATAGTTTTCTATCATTGAAAACCGTCTATCTCGTCCTGAAAACATTTGTGAATGAGAAATCTGTAGCGCCTACTTGAAAGAGAGTCACGGGCGAGGTTTCCGAGTTTCCGACACCCTTATGGTCGTGCCTTTCCCAAATTTAATCTCGATAACGGTCACATATACTGACCATACAACGGTTATCGGATATCAACACAACACGTGAGACCAGAAGTCACTTCGCTTGTTTCTCCTTTAAACAGAGATTATCGTCGAGGAGGAATAGGGGAGTTGAACTTATAGATGTGGCGCCTGAAACGAGGCAATAGTCGGACTTCGGCCTTGACGCGTGACGTTCAACCCCGTCAGCTGCAAGTGGAGATCAAGTCTTTTGTTTGCGCATGCATGGGACTCGATTGTGAGGGGCTGAAACAACAGATCAGAGTTACGCCGCTGCCAATGCCGGGCTTTTGCAAGATATTGAATTTGAATAGGGCATGCGCGTTGGCACTTCTTCCTCTCTTCCCATAAGAGTGGCTAGAGCGGAGATCACAACTGGTTTTGGGACGGTTCCGCGTCCGCACGCTACCTGTTCTGGTCCTATGCCAGAGAGTTTCAGCAACTCGTATACGATGAAACACAACAAGCAGCCCACTGACCTCCATGAGTTGAACATGAAAGCTCAAAAGTCGCGTTCATACGAGGGCCATGGACCTGCGAGGAATTATAGAATAGAGGTATAGAGATCGATTGTAACTCAGCTGGTATTGTAACCCGTTTGGTGTTACATTTCCCAATATATAAAAGTAATCCCTTGAACCAAACTTACACGTTCAAATCAAGATATCGAAACAAAAGGACATACAGCCATAATGCCAGATCCACCAATGATTTCTTCAAGCCGCAGGGCGTTCTTGTCGATGAGTTGGAATTATCGCGCACAGACCAACATAGTCATGGTAGCTTTTCGGTCCGATGGAGCACAGCCACCGTGACCTAATGGGCTTTTTCCTCACATTGCTCAACATCACCTTTGGCGTCGACGACCTCAGGCTCGCTAGCGTTGACTGGCTTTTACGTCCATGCGCTCTCTCCTTTTATAGATATGTCTGTCAACCGCAGTCTCTCCGACATTGTCCGTTTCGAAAGACTCGCGATCGGAGGGCAGATTTAACCGTCACAATACGTCCTCATAGCCCAGACCCCAGTGACAACGCCTAAGTCCTACACCGTCCCTAGTGGAGTGGCGCTTCCGGGCTTCCTACCCCCAAGACCTACGAATATGACCGTACCCTGGACAATGTGCCAGGGACGGTACATCTTGATGAAGTTTGTCGAGGGACGAAGTTTTGCGATGGCCGGTTTGGCTTGGGGGAGAGGGAAATTGAGTTCGTTGAAAGACAAGTCTTGCTACATGGGAGATGTTTTGGGCACGATCTGAAATGGGTGGTATTCCGCTGGGTGAGGAGGAGCAGTCCTGTGCAGTGGTCCGATGGAGACCCCCTCTGTGGGATGGGTGAAGGCCTCTGCTTAACCTGGACCAGGGACCACGTATGTCGCTTTCTTCGTTTAATCCTTCGTGGTTCTAACCGATGTCTATAGCTAATACTATCTAGGTCATATTCGAAGCAGCGGCCCCCATAAAACCAGGTTCTGCCCATTTGATTGCTAGCGCTATTACCATTTCAAAGGAAAGCTACCGATGCCAATCCCATCAACAACCCGCAGCACTATCTCCACATGATACCCTCACTCGTCTTGACGGACCCAATCGTTTGCGTATTTGCCTCTCCGATTTGCAGAGGATCAATATAGGTGTTTAAAAGTCATCCAACTCTGGGCAGGTCGTCAGGATGTTGGACTGGCGTCACGCCTCCGTCCTATGGGCGTTTCTCCTTGCTGGTAATTCTCAAAATCTACGGCCCTTCCTTTGTTTGCCAAGAGCCCAACAGATGCCAATCTATCGCGCAAAGAAGCCACACTGTCGCCGGCTGGTACACCACCACTACCAGGAGAACGCCGATGACTACAATGGGGTACATTGAGCGGCGCTGGTGGACCTTCTAGGTGTACCCCAATGTGGCCTCTAATCGTATGCGGAAGGCGAATGCCAGGAGGGCAAGACGATTGCCCTGAAGGTTGACCTGGTAGAGCTAGGATACGCTCAATGCAAAGAGGCAGCACTTCGTGTCCGGTGGTATTCGACGCGTACGGGAACCTGATGCGGTACTACGAGATGCAGATCAGAGTACTTACCTGAAAGAGTCAGGAGATTGTTGGGTGTGGGCTATGGGTGCATAAAGAGCGGTATGAGCAGGCTCTGGGGAGACGAAGCAGGATGAGCTTTAGGCAAGCGAGGGAAGAGGTTAAGCAAATCGGGTATGAGAAGGGGTATGCGTGATGAACGGAATCCATCTGTGTTGGTTTTCCTACGTACTTGCTGGTGTAATTGTCATTGACTGTTGATGAAATATAGGACGTCAATTACAAACCTTATTCTCAGGGGCAACATGAAGCACATTGAGGTGTACCATACACCCGGCTATTCACAACCTCTGGTCTATCAACTTTCCCCGATCTTGCAGCTAGCTGGGCGATGATGAATCGATGCCTCGAAGAGAAGAAAAGGTCAGGGGCATATCATCAATATTGATTTTTTCGACGGTGCATACATCAGCGAGACTTAACCAACCGAACTAAATACACCTTTCAACTCCTCTGTAAGCAATCCCTTCGAAACGATGTCCTCACTCCTCGCTTCCAACTACTCGACGTCCCAATTTACCGATGCATACTTTCCATTCAAATTTTTTGCGCGTTCCGTCGTCAGATGTACCGCAAACGCACCCGCAAGTTCCGCTACCAAATGGATGGTTGATATATACCCTCCCCCATTATTCAACAAGAGAAAGAAAATCACTTACGTGTATCCAACGCAAATGGGCGAGCTTCAGGAGAGTCGTCCAGCATCGGGGTCAGCACCGCTCCGGGGTGGAACACCACCGCTTGAACATCCGGGTTTTCAAGCGTGACAAACTCGTTGAACCGGCGAGGGCGAGTTCTGTGAGGACGTAGCTGCTTTTCCCGGGGAAAATGAGGTCAGCCGTCATCGAACCTACGGTTATGACTGAGGCTTTGGAGGTCTTTGGGAGGAGGCGGAGGAAGGATTGGGTAGTTAGGTAGGTGCCTTTTACGTTCAATTCCTGTTCTCGAACGTTAATATTCAAGACAGGTAGGGATGAAAATGGACGAACGAAATCGCTCCACCACGCCTTGACGTCCAGTTCCTCGATGTTCCCCCGCCCAGCATATTGACCAGAGTTATTAACGAGGACGTCGGCGTGCCCAAAATTATCTTTGACAACTTTTTCCAGCTTCTGACCGTCCATTTCGGACGTCGTGTCGACGCTTACGACGAGGACGTTGCAATTGTCGTTTATCTTTAGGATATCGGATTTGGCCGCTTCTAGCTTGGCAAGGCTCCGACTGGCAAGGACGAGGTTTTTTGCGGAGTTTTTTGCGAATGCTAGTTGGCTTCATAATCAAGGTCGGTGTCGGCATTGTAACTGCAACTAGAAAACACTGAAGTACCTTGCCGATTCCTTGACTAGCCCCAGTCACAATGCCATTCTTACCAACTTGAGAATCGACAATCGCCGACTCCAGTGCGGGATAAAGGTCTCGATAGTTCTTCTTAGTGAATTGAACGCGTTTCAGGACTCGGTCTGGGTCGACGGCCATCGAGTTCGCTGGTAGGTGGTCGATTCCCTTTTATCGCGGCTTTTATATTCAACCGTTGCTAAGGAGGATATACCAACAGCATCACACTCCCCAAAAGGGGAATGGCGACACATGAGGTTCACAATCGACAGTGTGTCGCAGGATAGAGATGATTTGACACACCAGCAGTGCATCAGGAAAATGACACATTGCCTTATTGAGCTTACTTGCACTTGTTTGACTTACACACATCTTATGTCTGGATTGGGCCTTACACAGCCTTATGTATGATCTCCATGTCTGATGGGCCAGACAGATTCAGATGTAAGACAGCATAAGACAGTCAGACAGTATATAAGATTATTTCAGACACTTCATCAGGAAACACCAAAATTACCATGAATACCCATCCATCTGTAGACCAACCAAGTTACATAATACAATGAATTGCGGGTCAAAACAGTCATGCATTTGTATGGAATCACAGAATTTGTTTTGAAGTCATAGCTCAGTCATATGCTAGTCATACATGTAAGTACTTTCTAAGTACTCTAAGTACTCCCTCCATTTTGACAGCGACCAGTGAAGAAATGAACTTGAATGAATTTTCGTTGTACAACAAAAATTCGTTCAAGACCGTTCAAACTCCGACTTCATATGAACTTTGAATTTCCTAACGTGGAAATTCATTGTTCTTCCTTCCCACAACATTGACAAACGGCCCCTCCCTGGACGAATGGTCTCCACCCTCCTTCGACGAACAGCCTCGTCCCTCGATGAACGGCCTGACGAACGGCCCTCGACGAACAGTCTCTTCTCCGGACGAACGGCCTCCACCCTCCCCGACGAAAGGCCTCTTCAACGGCCCCTCTCGACGAATGGCCTTCTCTCGATGAATGGCCTTCTCCACTTCAGTCACCCACTGACTACTGACTATTAGTCTTGCAAACTCCATGGATACTACGGGACTAAAAGTCAGGGTGTATATCTACATTGTATATATCCTGTGGCTTGTATATCTGC
>KN838947.1:1552-27916 GCA_000827195.1 Laccaria amethystina LaAM-08-1
TCCATAGTGTCCTCCCTGTGCATTTACATCTGCTCCAATCCCTATCAGCAACTTTACAATTGCCTCATGGCCTTTATTTGATGCTGCCTGGAATGCATCTCTATAGAATCTTCCTTGTGCATGTATATCTGCCCCTTGCTCAATGAGCAACCTTACAACTGCCTCATGGCCTGTACTTGATGCTGCCTGGAGTGCAGTTCCATAGATTGTTCCCTCTGAATTCACATCTGCTTCATTTTCTATTAGCAGCTTTACAATTGCCTCATGGCCTCTATATGATGCTGCTCGAAGTGCATCTCCATCAATTCCTCCCCGTGCATTTACATTTGCCCCCTGCTTAATCAGGAACTTTGCAATTACCTCATGCCCTCCACATGATGCTGCATAGAGTGGATTTGTATAGAATTCCCCCTGTGCATTTACATCTGCCTCCTTCTCAATCAGCAACTTTACAATTGCCTCATGGCCTTCATATGATGCTGCCACAAGTGCATTTCCATAGAATCCTCCCTCTGCATTCACATCCACCCCCTTCTCTATCAGCAGCATTGAAATTGCCTCATGGCCACCATATAATGCTGCCTGGAGTGCATTTTCATAGTGTCCTCCCTGTGCATTTGTATCTGCCCCCATTTCCAGCAAAGCATATGATGCTTTAGTCAGTCCAGCCAGTGATGCATAATATAGTCGCTTAGCAATGTCAACACTCTGTTTTTGTAGATTCATAGAGTTTTGTCTATCTATATCACAAAGTCGAATCCAGTTGAGAAAAGAAGTCCTTTCATTTGTCAGAAGCTTCATAATCAATGCAAATGTTGAAGATGACTGAGATTTGGTTTTGCTACTAGAATGTGTATGTATAATCCAATGTTGTGCAGCATACTTTGCAAGAGGGAATGCTACATCCACATTCATATCAAGTAGCTCAGTTGCATGGAATTGTGGGAGATAGGCCAGACAGATTTGAGATATAACAGAGTGTGATAGCTCCTCATTGAAGCTGAAGTCTCTCACTTGCTTGACAGCATGATTTTGAATATACTGAGATATAAGATATTCTTTGACAGAAAAGTGGGAAAGCTTGATGAAACCTACTTAATAGTCAGTGCTAATTTCAATCTGGTATTATTCTAAACCTTACCATCTGATTTCATAACAAAACTAGAACATATTTTCAAGACACCCTTAATGTCTTGAAGTTCATTATCAGAGTTATACTCTGGCCCATTCTCAGCAACAAGATCAACACAAGCAGTTGTAGCCAGCTCTTTCAGTGTCAGAGGACGAACAGAAAAACACAGCCACTGTAAAAATGTTTTGGCATATCTATGATCTTTTTCCTTGATTCCCAGCAAGATTCGATCATATATTTTATCCAAACCTTGAGGTAGATTAGCTAGCTGCTTTTTCAGATCAGTCTGGGTCCAGCACTCTTTGAGCTCATTTAACTGCAATGCAACCCAACGAAACCTAAGATTGCATTTAGTGATTATATTGTTACTCCAATATTAGAAACAAACACACATTCCATCTGCTTTTTTTATTAATGTTGACTTTATTTTCTCTTGAGTATCAAAATTCCATTTTTGCAAGTCAGAGTCATTCTGAAGCTGATAGTCAAGATAGGCTCTAAGATCATGATTCTCAGATTCCTCAACAAAGTCAATACAATGATAAGACTTGAACTTGTCCTCAATCTCCTCTTCTGGCCGGCTGGTAACTAGCAAGTGAATCCCAAGATTTATATCTTTCTCCAAGATAAAAGTCTGAACCCAGTGAAGAAGCTTTCCCCTTTCAGAACATTCATCAAGAGCATCCAGAACAATAAATATTGAGCTAAAGCCATCAAGAATTCTTTGAAGAGTATTCTGCAGATCATCCAGAGTTGGCTCCTGATGGCCATTACCACAGGAAGTATACAGATTTACTAAGACTTTAGGCACTCTACCCTCACATTTGAGAGATAATTGCCAGATGAGTGATCGTATCAGTTTATCATGCAGCTGGAAATCTTTCTGTGAGTCTCTTCCATCAAAAAAGAAAAATGCAGTAGCAGAATTGAATCTTTGAAGAAGATTGTGAAGTATTGCTGAGCTGTGAAAAGAAAAATCAACTCAATTTTATAAAAAATGTTGAAATTCTCACCTTAAAATGGTTTTCCCTGAGCCAGCTGGATAGACTGTCAATAACACATAAATTTACAAAATTTGACAGAAAACCTACATTTTCCCTTGATCCAGAGAATGCCATGCTGATTCAGCCACCCAGAAAATGTATTTCCATTGAGAAACCATAAACAGGTGTCTGGCTGACTTCTCAAAATTGCATATGCAGCATTGTAGTTAACAGACTCCTTGGGTGGAGAAAGCCACTTATAAATATCCTTCACTGTAACAAAAAAATGAGGTTAATTAGATGTTTGAAATAAGAACCTGTAATAATACCCAGTTGTTCATCCTTAATCATCTCAAGTGTGATTTGAATATTTGGGTCCACACCTGCCAACCACAAATAATTGTAAGATGACTATGATGCTTTTCTTATTACTTACCTTGATTGATGGTGCCTATAAAAATAAAGTGAATACTATAAAAGTATGATGATTGAAGTTAAACAAACCATAATTAAGGCCTGTATTCACATTTTGAGCTGAAATATTGTTTATGGTAGCAGATTGATTTGTTGAAAATTCTGCATGGTTTGTTAGATTTGAGCAAGCTGAACTATATTTGTAAGACTACTTACTGTCAGGCATAACCCCTACATCCAACACAGAGGGAATGGATGGAGAGGTAGGTAAGTTAGAACTTGGAGGGCCTATGTCTGAGTAGTCAGAAAGAGAATATATTGACTTGGAGTGAATATGAACCAGTCAAGATAGAGACAGACTGTTCCAAGGAATCAACAGCCTCTTGCAAGGGGCCTTCAGGTTCGTCAACTGCAAGATCAGAATTAATGAGCCTCAACATCAACTTTATACAGACAGGTTGAAGGGTAGCTGACAAGCAACAGTCATTTCAGTATCCACCGGCATCAGCCCTAAATCCATGACAGATCCAAACATTGCAGAGGTAGGTGAGTAAGAACTCAGGCCTATATCAGAGTCATCAGTGATGAACAATAGAAGTTTGGGGTGAATGCAAACCAGGGGAGATAGGAGTAGCATGTTGCGAGCGCTCAACCACTCCCTCCGAGGGGATCCCAGCCCGATAGCCTGCAATTGTGTTTCGATGAGTAAATTGATGTTCACTTCGTGGAAAACAGGCAAAAAAGTTATCTGACCTGTGATTAACATGGTCCTATCCGCCGCGTGGATGGTCGAAGATGGTTTTATCAAGATAGGCGGGGCAGAGCTGGGGCGAGCTGGCTTAAGGCTGGTGATGTTTCCAGATTGAGATATTGACGAGTGTAATCTCGTCTCCGGACTATAGAACGATTTGGGGAAAGGGTCATTGGTTGGGCTACTCATTGTAGACGATGAGATGGAAGTTGGGAGGAAGTCGCGTGGTGTAGTTTCATCAGGAAATTAGGGAAATCCTGATTTAGCAATATGACGGTCACGAACACATTACAATATTATATTGCGTCGACAACCGTTTGTAACCTATTAGATGCACACTGCACGATTGGCATGGTATTTTCAACTGGATAAATTATTGCTTCTGTAATCTGGACTGATTAAAATACAGCAAGGAAATTGTAACTGTACTGTGCAGTGGCTGCAAGGTTTGAAGTAGAATCATAGTATTATTATCAGATACTGGATGGTTCATCCCTCATTACAACTCCACCACAGGATTATAAGCCGGAGAAAAGGTAAATGTAAGATCATGAACAAACCAGATTCCATTACAATTGAGTCTAGTTCAGCTCGAAAATAATACATACTTGTATTTTTTGTCTTTGTCACTGCCACCACATCACAACACGAAGACGACCTAACATGCTACCGATCCCCGCCGTTCAGGGAAGTAGACATACCCAGTACCAGTCCACGATGACCTCCACTTTACTTCCTTTCCGTGATCCGCAACTTTGAACGCTTGTTTCGCTGCGTGAGCGCTTGCTCTTTCTTCTTTCGTTATGCTAACCTTTTGTCTTTCATGCACGTTTTTAGCCCCGTCCCGCAGTCTCTAAACAACAGATAACTAACCATTCACCTCCTTGTTCCTTGGGGGCAAGGCTTATGATGCTGCTGTGAAACGCAATGGTGGTACTGGATCGGGTGCCGTTATTCCGAGGGACGGGGATCTTATCAAAGTGTTTCAGTTGCGCCCGGCTCCTGTGGTTCTTTTTGGTAGTGGGGGAGAGGCTACTTCGCCTCATGATAACGCGACTTCGCAACCAGGTTCAGGTTTGGAACAGAGTGCTTCTATCGCGTCATTTTGTTGGGGTGAGAAGGTGGGGCAGCCCCACAAGCCTGAGATATAAACGGAGGGTTTGTATCAATTTATGCCCCAGCTACCCCTGCTCGCGCAAAATGACACCACAACCCCACTCACACGATTAATCCAGCCTGCTAATTATAATTCAAATCGCCAAGGTGATTCCTCAGCTACACCCGACATGGCGCTATACTTCAACATTGTACTAACGACGTTCATAGATACGAAATTGCCTCAATACACGATCAGGCTGGGTGTCTCTGAAAGCAAGATCCTCAAACTAGACGTCAGGAACGCCAAATTTCGTGAAGAAGGTGGATGAGCGAGCAGGACTATAGTAGACCCGAGCGTCAATATTTCGATCCTTCAGAAGGATTAGCCCGGTGAGCACTTCACCTTTTTCACCTTTCTTTTTAGGACAATGGCCCGGAATCATCAAATTTGCAATATCAATGCCCGGCACTATTGTTCTTATGCTGTACTGGTATGTTCTCGCACTCGTATTGACAATTCTACCATTCTAATACTCTTTCTCAGACTTTTTGGGTGCTACAATTCTCGAGACTGGTGTATGACCAGTCGCAACATTGCCAGTTTTAGAACCTGTGGTTACATATGTAGTAGCTGAAATATACATCATTTTGCTTTCTTTTCGGTGTGATACCAAGAATATTCATGAAAAATTTCCAATATTTGAGAACCTGATATCTCGACGAGAATGTTGCAGCAATGCTGCATTATTATGACAAACCTATGACATTACATCTGGAATATTATCTGGACCTGGCACTATCTAGCAATATCTAGCATTGTAGTGGTACAAAAATATTGCAGCCAATCTGTCGTCATACGGAGGATGATATCAATTTCACAGTAATCTAGCATCGCTACAACAAACTGATGATATCGTGGGTCAAATATTAACTGGACCTGGCACTATCTAGCTATATCTGGCATTGTGAGCTGACCTATAATGTGGTGACCAGCTCACAACGTCCACGACCGTCTGTAATGCATTTTGGGAGCTCATAACGCTAGATAGGGTTTTCCCCAATTTACTGATGACTTGGGGCGTGGCTGTACGAAAAGACAACTCCGCTCTCCCAACAGCTCCCAACGTTTTTACATCCTGACGACCAACTATACACTAATACGCCGTATTGTTTCACCGGGAAGAGAAGCCCTGCGACCCACTTATGAGTTCTCCAACTTTCAAAATCTTGTTCGGCCAGCGATGGGGGTCCGGCTTCCAGTTTCGAAGTACCCATAGGCTTCTAAAGCGTACAGCACCATAAACCACAGATTTCTACTGGTACGACCATTGAAATCTTGAAATTGGGATGTTTACTGATTCTTACGGTATCAACAGGATCGGAATCGACTTTATTTTGCTCCAATTCCATCCTCGGACTCTCATCCGGCGACCCGCTCGAAGCCACTTTGCATAGGACGGAGGAGACCATGTTAGCGTAAGTTGATCGTCAGTATTCCTTTCCTACAAGTCAACAACGCATTGCCCTAAACGACCTTTCCATTGCAGACGTGGCTGGCCTCTTAAACGATGCCTAGCTCGACGACGCTAACGGGCTCTCAACAAGCTCCATACATCATGCTAGGTTACTGCCCCCGACCATAAACACAAGCTTGAATCGGAGAGCTGGAGAGTAGGGATGACGGCCATCTCCCCTTTGGTACGTTATCGCCCTTGTATTACTTATTCATTCGTACCCTTCTCCCTTCCTCGACCTCTGAATTCCTTTTCACCTCGCATGTATTCAATCTTTTGCGCTGACTGCCCCCATCTGTTACTCACTCCGAGGATCGTACCTTCTCTCCTAGGTCCACTATGGCCCGCACGTCCTGGTCACTTGCATCCCTTTGTGCACCGAGTCACGAAGGAAATATTGCCATGGTTTAATCCTTTTAACGAACTCTCCTCCATACCGAGCTCGTTGTTCCAACATCAACTCTTTCCCAGTGGCCACAGGCAGACCTCTCACATACATCGACCGTCTGATCGGTTGCATCCAGCTGTGTGGCTATTCGGTCATTTTCTTCCCCCAAAGTTCGCTCTTTGCTCAGAGCTTCTCGGTGTCGTTACATACATGGTATACCACCCAACGGCCCCAATCTTGCCCGCAATATGAGCAATTGTTGTCTCTGGAGTCTGGACTCAGCATTCACATCACATAAATTCTAGCGTAGAGTGTACCATTTGTCGAACGCCCTACATACCCAGTTCATGTTTACTTAATACCAGTCCTTGTCATTCATAAATTGTTGTGAAACCCGTGGAAGTAGGAAGTATTAGCAAGCTGCACTGTTTAATGCCCGTTCATGTTTCGAGAAACAACGAAATTACGATTGACATTGTGGGTATACTTCGAGTATCGTACTAACAACAATGGGTCAAGCTACAAAGTCAGCCTGGGCAGTGCTACGATTATACGTTATCGCCCAGTTGCGAATAATCAAACGTCAGGCTGGCTGGCTTTGCCGACGTTGAGCCTTGAGGATCGCGTGAATGTTGATGCCGTTCCAGTTCTTCGACTCGAATCCAATTGGCTGAACAGAGCCAGACGCTTGAATCCAAAAAAACCACCACATCATTGAATACTGCTACTAAGACCTAGAATTACGGATGTTACAGTCTACGCTCACCCTGCTTCCTCTAGAGTAAAAGCAGAGCATACGCACCCCAAACCTATGCACGATTGTTGTGAGTATTAACCCGACATATACGAAGCACTCAATCACTGACCTATGCGCAATAGCCACGCCCCCCACCCTCCATCGAAGTCGTAGTCCGTGCGAGAAGAGACGAGGACTCTCCGATGAGTTTGGTGTTTCTCACTTTAGGCCTTTACCCTCAGTGGTTCGAACTAGGCTTGGAAAAGAGGGTAGGTGTCAGTAACCCATCGTCGGCCACGTCTATCAGCGATGGATACATCCGTATGTGTGATGTTGCGGCAGCCCATCGCGAAGATGAGCTGCAGAAGGATACCCCGTTTCAGGATTGTTGGACGATCACACTGCACTACTTACCAATCCACGCATGAGCTCAGGCTTTCGAATCTGCCAGGAATTCGCGCCAAAGTACGCAAACGGAACGGTTCTAGCGTTGATAGTGCCAAGAATCGGGAATGCGGGATACAGGGGCAGGTGCAGATGAAGAGCGGGGTTTACGGTCGTACAGCATGCTTGACCAGAAGTGATTGGAAGCGGCGTATATGCAGCCTAAGTCCGTGTCATAGAACAAGGGGTGGGGTAGAGGTAGGTGACTGGGAGATCTCGCAGCACGGAGAGAACGTTGCGAGCACCAAGTTTGTAGGAATAGAAGGATGAAGCGGCTGCGTTCGTTGTTCGGAAGAGGAATGGGAGCGGAAGTGGATTTGCAGATACACTTTTGAGAGGGGCTGTAACTCGCTTATATGAACGGCGCACTGTCCTCTGCAGAAAGTCTCCTATGCACCTCATGATCCTCAGCCAACGCATCATCGCCTCCAAGGTGATCCCAGACGACAGCCTAGTTGGTGATCACGTTGACTTGCAAGCGAGTGGATTCCTCAATCGTGGGATCCAAGCTCGTATGGGAAGAGTTGAACGAAAGGGCATGCGTCATCGACGCTGTGGGTCCGAGAGGGAGGAGCCTATGTATGTAACTGTCCGTCAGGATTCTTGTTCGCGACTAGGTTGTGACTGCACAAAGATCTATTAATTTGTGTGTAAGTATGCTGAAAGAGAGCGCGATGGAGGCCATGGCATGACAGTGCTTACGAAGGTCGTTATATGCGCGATTCGTTGAAGTCCGACGTCCTTGATGAGGAGGACAACCCTTCAGCTTGTAGCCTGGCAGTCCTGGGGGTCGGTAATCAGATAGGCGGACGTCGACTTCGCTTGGCTCGCTGACCCAGGAAGCTAGAGTGGAAACAGCTTTAGACCCCAGACGAAGAGAATATGAAGCACGAACCGACCCCAAGACGAGCTCTGGTCGCTTGTCACTCAGAGCGACATATTCACGCTGATGCTCGTCCTCACTGGGCACGAAGAACACTGTAGCGACAAATCAACCCTCTGGAATTACGAGTACCAGATCGGGGTAAACTCACTGATAATGGTATCCTTGCCATCGACGAAATCCCTCAAACGGTCCAATCGTTCAGTCGTACCCGGCTTTTCCTGATATACTCTAGGTCATTAACCTTTCTGCAACAATGACGGACGAGGCTCTTGCGAAGTCGACGGTCGACCGACTCCCGTTGCTTCAACGCGTGGCTGTCGCCCTGTTCGTCGTGGATCTCTAGGACCTGGATGGCAGTGGCGGTAGTGAAAGACCTGGCAGATATAGTGACGAGGGTGAGGGAAAGGAGGAAATGAAGTAGTCAAGTGAGAAGGTGGTTTGTTAGAGAATGGAGAAGCGCACAGCGGGCATTCTGGGACAGCAGCTCCCTTGAAGTTGGCTACCTCTGGGCACTAAAGTTCGTTTTATGTAGAGCTTTACATATGTAACACATAAAAAAGTCTGTCCCATTTCAGCTGAAAAGCAAGAATATTGTCCAAGAACTTACATGTCCAAACAGAATGCGCTATGCGTACATGAACATGAAAAAGAGTAGCTATGCTGGGGATGATGAGAGTGGGATTCGAACCCACGCCCCGGAGGACCAGATGTTGCTGAACAACTTGATGGACACAGAATGCCCTGATCCTTAGTCTGGCGCCTTAGACCGCTCGGCCATCTCACCATATAATGCTTCGCAAAACCTTCTATATTATCATCCTAAGCGACTATGCAAGCTACATCTTTATCACTTGGCTCGCGAAACTCGCTTTCCCTGGACCTTTCAAGAGACAACAAAGCCCCACACTTCGTCCAACAACACCAATGGATGCCAAGAGATGAGCGCGCGTATGAGTACGATGCCCTGCTCGCCTCGGGAGAAGGACGTGAATCGAGGCGCTGTGAATCCTTTATCTATTTCTGGAGATCCAAGTAGAAAGGACATCCCAGAACCTAGAGACTCTCCACTTTTTCACCTCCTTCTTCCTCTTCTCCTTCTCTTCGTCAGTGGCTTCATTTTCACTTTCCAACGCAAGCCTGAGTTCGTCATCGCCCGCAGGTATGTGTGTCACCGACCCTTTCACTCCCTCTAAGCGTTACTAAACCCCCTCCGAGATCGTAACGACCGTCACGCCTAGATGACGACGCGGGAGAGCGTCGAATAATTCTCGAGAAACGACGCTGATGAGTGTGCGTAGATGTGCAATGAGTATGAGTTTGCGGGGGTTAAGGGTCTGCATGCGGTTGCGTTGTGCTGAGCAGGGGGAGTGAGGGGTATGGCAAGAAGCAGCACGGGATAAAGAGGGCAGATGGAGTGAGCTTGCGGATACGATTGTGAATGGTCGCCTGTTAAAAGAGAGAAAAGGGTCGTCGCCTGACCAGTTGGGTGTGTATAGAGAGCGGTAAAGAAACAGAATGTGCCGAGTTAATTTGAATTTATACGTGAAACGTTGGGTACTGGTCTGGAACAAAGGCTCAGGTGATTCAATAGAGTAGGCGAGTCCCAAGACAAGTTACCACGAGTTGAGCGAAAGGAAACCGGCAAAATTGTGCAGAATATACTGCCTTTTTGAGCCAAGATGTAAATTTCGCCGAGGGGCATGCAAAACAACACGAATGGGCCAGTGAACAACGAAGGGAATTCAATATCTCGTGAATCCCCAAGCTGGCGAGGTATGTTCCGAATCAAAATGAAAGTCAGCCCTGTGAATCGAAAGAGATTGAATACAGAAAGGATCAATGAGAAAACCGCGACACTCACAGAAAATGTCGATTTCCGCGACAACCAGTGGTGGGGAGGATTCGATACCGCCGTTAACAGTATGAATGTTTTCTTGAAGCTGACGGAAATTTCAGTCACGAAGCGATCAGTCATGGGGTGGATGAAAGACCCCACCTTTCGATGATGCTTGAGAACATCCCGATGATTCTTACGCTGCCGCACGAATTTCGCATAAGATCTTTTGAGGGCGTGATACTGTACAGGGACAGGCTTCGCAGATGCTTTTGTGACAAGGATGTCGTCTTGTAGTTGTCCACTTTGGTGAACGCTGGTGGACGCAGTTGTTTCTTGGGACCGGTCAGCTATCAATGCTGTATTGTACCGCCGTTTCAGGAGTACTTATTTTGTTTCTTCACGGCGATGGTATCATGTCGTTACATAGTCTTCGATCCAACCCTTTTGCCTCCAACAAGCTTGTCTGTGGCATACACATTAACTGATCATAAGAAAAGAGAAGTACTGGAATAAAGACTACCATGTCATTTCAATACGGAGAAACCTCATCTACAACCTTCTCCTGTTTCCGCTTCCTCTCTTCCTCTCTCTTCACATCCTCCTCACTGGCCGGGTTCTCCTTCTCCCACACCTTCAAAGCCTCCTCATAAGCCTCCCAAACAAACCTCCCAGCAACCTCCCCGCCGTACTCTCCATCATCAGGGATCTCCAATACCTCTTCTCCAGCTTTCCCCTTTCCCTTTTTTGACGAGGAAGCCTTCGGGTTTGGTAACGCAAGCTTCTCGGGCACAGACACCTCCAAGGTGACAACAGCACATTCTCGGTACAACGCGCCGGGCTTCAACACTTCTTCAGGCATCGCATCGGGTAGTTGGGTCGGCTGCACACGGACTTTGAACGGCGTTGGGAGGAAAAGGGCGTGTAGGACAGATTGCATAGCCATTTCTGGGGACTTGAAGACGATCCGAAGGACGGGCTGTAGGATGACGTATCTACGCACTCTCAGAACGTATCGCGCTGCAATGCAAATGAAACTCACAGGGCTACTCCGAGAGGTGTAGAACGTATTGTCCAATCGGCGTTGAAGAGAGCTGAGATGGTGTCGACTCTGCTTATCCCCGGACACACGCTCACAGCGACGATGTTTGACTTTTGCACTTTAGTGTTGACCACAGGGATGGAGGACGAGCCTTCTTCTGGTTTAGGTAACTGTGCCGCTGGGAGCGCGTCTAGAATGCGTTGGAGATGTCGTGTGACGATGATGCTTCGTAGAGAACGGATGCCTTCCCTCAGGAAGACAGACCTTCCTTTTGGGGGATCGAAACGAGGCAAGAGGGTAGCTGCGGCTGCATAAAATGGGTTGACGACGTTGATAATCCGAATGTCCCGTTCCACAGGAGCAACCAGGAGTACCGGCAATAGCAGTGTGGTGATCAAGAACGTCGCTAACGAGCCCGCATTCCGTTCCTTTTCTTTGTCCTTACGTGAGAACAACGAGCCAATTTGGCGATACTCGTGCGCGAAAATGATAGCGTCGATTTTCTGGTCTTGCCCGGTGAGAAAGCGGGTACAGAAAGAGCGTATGGAGGTGGGTGACGTGACGTCGCATTCCTCTGCGAATATTTGTTCGTTCGAGGTGGTTGTGCGGAGGAGACTGATGAGGATGGTTACGTTGGCAGAGTCGATTGGGTCTGGGGAAAGAGCGATTATGTGGGCTCCGCGTTGGGCTAGTGATTGGAGAATTGTCAGGCCCAGCGGTGTAAATCCGCCCTAGACGGTGGGAAGAGCGGTCAAGCCACAGAGCAATGCGAAATGCACTTGTACTCACCGTTATCAACACCGTTCTGGCATGTAAATCTCGCTCACGGGTGGTTCGTCGGCCTTGGCAGACGGCACGTAGTGTGAGGACAACTACAATCCCAAAGACGATGTGGACGATGTATTGAGTCGGGAAGAACGAGGACGCGAAAGCTTCCACGATTTTGAGAACCATAAGATACTCGGAGTGTGTGTGTAGCCCTCACTGGGCCATGTCGTCTGTGGAGGTTGATGGAAACAATGAGGAAACACTTGTCATCATTGTCACCTGCAAGTTGGTCCCAACTCCGACAGCCCAACGTCTGTTAAACTCGACCACCATCACCCTATAACATTCAAATCCTTCAACGGTGAACGCTCGTATTTAGGGTACAAATGACAAGGAGAAATAAGCCGAGAACGCAATGGACACTTTCCATGATCAGACTCACCAGGGAGCACGACTCTCCTAAAACGGCGCTGTATTGCGACGCGTCTTGGAGGACAAAAAGATGCGAGAACGTCGCCTACGGCTACCGTAAGTAATTGTACTCCTTGAGAAACTTCTTCATCTCACTCTTATTAGTGCAGTCTTCGCGTCCAACAACGCCGGACGACAGTCAGGTACACAAAGACACTAGTGATCACTCATGCAAGCATCCATGAAGCTGGTGCTGGAAGACATCATCGTATTGCGCAGGCATTTTCCGTGGTTTCCTTGTTCGTTTCGGACTGCTAGCTGAATTCATCGACCGAAAACATGGGACCAGTCGACTTCGGGCGGGAGGCAGCCCAATTGTGCACATCGGCTCAAGATTGGTATCCAGACATGGTCGGAACTAGAAGCTTTATTCATGATCAAAAGGTGAGTCTTGAACTCGATAATAATTCACCCAAAATTCACCATGAGAAACGGCTTTTTTAATGAATTTCTGTGTATTTAGTAGATAATGATTAGTCGGCGACCACGTACGCGGAATGGCCTTTAAAGCCTTTGGGGAGCTTCTCATTCTCCGACTTTTGTTAAATCGTTTCCGCGGGAATCCTGGGAGCCAGACTCGAGTTGAAACTGGTGTGGTTTGAAAGTACCCCCTTATCACTGGATGCGCCATTCCGGCTGGTTGATTAAGGGACATTTGCGCTCCTTCCAGCTCTTGCGCAATGTGGCAGGCTGAGGTACCGCAGTAGAAGCCTGTAAGTGCAGAGTGCGGTTTTCTTGCTCAACCCACTCAAACGTCGATTGGACGCTTCCTTCTAGTTATACGCCCTCTGTGAATGTCCCTGTGAGTCCACTCGCATCATCTCATGGTGTATATTGAATAAACAGCTAGATAAATCATCTCCCCGTTTCCCTATAAGGTTGCTCTGAACGTTTCCCTTATTTCCGTCAAGTTGATTATGTAAGCAATTAAATAATTTCGTGAAAATTTCTGACAACTTTCTTTATTGAATGTCTAAAGCCCCATCTGCTCGAGAACGGCAGGTACAATGACCTTGGGTTTTAATATTACATTTATCCCGTCTCTTGCCACTCTTCGCAGGCCGATGTCGGAAGTGCAGACCACCTCATCATCTCCATAATCCGACTCATTCTCCTCACCGTAATCGTTATCCATATGGTCATCGTCAAAGTCGGTTCCTGGTAGTATCAAGAACGTCTCCAGTCGCTCAGGCGATCTTTCCTCCCCGAGCATGACGTGGAGGCGAATAGCTAACGTTGCAACGATCGAAAGTTTATCCTCGAAGGACTCCATGATACTCCGCGTTAAGGGGCTGTCTTTCGACCAACCTGACAGAGTTAGGATGTTGAGAAGAGAGCTGCACATGAACTCTATCATCTGGGCTTTTCTGTTATCCGATGGACCGAGTCGGGCGCGGGTGATGGCGCGCCATCTCTCAGCGGCTTTTGGTTCCTCTATATCACTTATGTCAGTCATTGCAGCTGACAATGAGGTTTGGATGCTTACCGACTCCTTGAATTCTTGAATACAGCGTCTCCAAGAAGGCATCATATTCCCAATGACATGGATACCACGACGTGATGATGCGGTTGCAGCAGTAGGCCAAACACACCTGGAAAGCGATCTGAAGCGGCCATGGGTCGAATTCCTGTCCATCCCTGTGCGACGGCACCGATTCAAGCAACGTTACCATGTCATCTCCTAGATACTCCTTCACCTTTACTCGGAGAGCCTCTATTTCCAAGTTGTGTCCCTCGACAGTGGCAGACCTATCACCAAAGTTCTTGTCTGATAAACAAGCAGCCGCTTGGAATATCTCCGAATTGAGCAAAGCGACAATGCGGACCGCGTCGTCCGTAATGACGCTCGTGTGCTTTAGACGGGTGGAGGAGTTTACAGCGTAGGAGGATCGCTGTCTATCGTCAGCTCGACGACTCTGCAGCTCGTCCAGGTGCGATTGGAGCTGGTCCTTCAACATCCGATTTTGTCGCTCTGTCGAACCGAATCTATCGTGCAGTCGTCGCATTTGGTTAGTCAGCTCTGCTGTCTTCTCCGCTTCGCCATTCCGCGCCTCCACAAGCCTCCTACTTGTGCGAAGGAGGTCTTCGCGCAGTTGTGCCATTTGTTCCTTCATATCTGCGGACTCCCACTCGAGGTCACTCACTCTCGCGGACTTCGTCTCCAACTCCTCGTCCCTAATATCGATCTCAGCCTGGAGCTCCCGTGTCTCTGTGGTTAGACCAGCTTTCTCCTCCTCCAGAGCGGCTCTTGTCTGTTTCTCAGCTTCCACCTCGTCCCTCAACTCGTCCTTCTCCGCTCGCAGAGCTTGCAGCTCAGCTGCGAGGTCCTCCTTGTCTTCATGGACTAGCCGAAGCTCCTCATCCTGCTTAGCCTTCTCCTGCGTGAGAAAATCATAGGATGCCTTCAGAGAACGTAGCTCATCCACCAACGTCTCCTTATCCTCCTCAAGAACGCGAGCTCGCTCCCTGGCTTCCTTCGACTCGTCAAGCAGTCGATCAGCCTCCTTTAGTAATGAAGCATTTCCTTCGTTCAACTCTGCATTTCCCTTAAGCAGGTGTTGAATCCGTCCTTCACTCTCGGCCTGCGACTTGGCTGCAGCTTCCTCTGTGGCCTTCAAGCGCATTTCAAGGTCATCCCTCTCGCGTGTAGGATCCTGCATCTCACCCACCAATGTAGGGCGGAGAGGTTGAGGAGAGCTCGAGGGCTCGACATCACCACTGACGGCTGTCCATTCCTGGTCTTGTGCTTTCGCGATCGAAAAGTCCAACTCGTCTGTTTTGACGCTGGACGGCCTAGAGGCCTCGATAGGGGGCGTGGTGGTAGTGGTAATCTGCTGTGAGACGACAGAGAAGCCCAGCTCCTCTGTTCCAACGCTCGCCGTTCTAACAGGTGAATCAGAGGGAATAGTTGTGCGTGTGGTCTGCTGTGGGACGACAGAGAAGCTCAGCTCGTCCGTTCCGACGCTTGCTGTTCTGGAAAGCTCGACGGTCTTCGGTCCCGATGGTGTAGTGGTGTTGAAGGGCCCAACAGAAGTCGACCCAGATGGGATGGTGGTGGTGGTTTGCTGTGGGACAACGGAGAAGCCCAGCTCATCCGTTCCGACGCTAGCTGTCCTAGAAGGTTTGACGGAAATTGGCTGTGATGTTGTAGTGGCGGCAGGGACGACGGACGTCAATTCAGAAAACGTGGTTGGGAAGAGTGTGTCCCTTCCCCCTTCCTTCGACTTCTCCAAAGCGCGCAGGATTTTGGAGCTTTGCTTCTTCGCCTTCTTGTCTTCCTTGGATACGCTCGCGATACTTCGAGTATCAGAATTGTTGTCATCTGTCGATGAAATTCGTTTGCTGGCTGCACGTCGAGCCTTGTTCAGCATGCCTAGCATTGAGAATGGGGATGCCATAACGATGGTGAATGGTTAACGCAGCCGCTTTGGTTGTTGTATCTATACTATTCCTCATGCCCACGTTGGGGTCCCATATTCACGTTGAATCCCGACCACCAAACCGAATGTACATGCAGTGTCTTCATGTCTTGATCCCTGTCTACCTCGTGCTCATGCTGCGGCACTGCGAGTGTTTCATATCCGCACGACGAAAGCAAATCTATGGATCGTTTCACCTGATGCTTGATGCATCATAGTCGGCCCCGTCTACATATCTTTGCAACCATGCTGCATTCAAGAGTTCTGTTAGCATAGCATTCCAACACCTACTACGTCAAGATAATTAAGACTGATCACGAATGTCCGCCCTCACAACCACATCCAGGCCTCCTCTAGGCTACCCTAGATTGGTCCCCTATGGGCGTTTGAGCCTCCGCATCGTCCGTTAAGGACGAGGCTAAAACAACCTTGGGCTTGAGGATAACGTCATAGTACGATTGAACTTGCCCATCAACGGAGCGCTTGGTCAGAACCCTGCGCAATCCCATGTCCGTTGTGCACATGATGCGCTCCTCATCCCCGCGATTTCGCGCTTCCATTCTGCTGTCTCCGTATGCATCATCCATGTTTGTTGGGTCGAACTGAGCCCTGGTCGAGATATAAAACGGCTCAATATCGACAGAAGTGACTCCTTCTTTAAGAGCTATCTTGAGTTGCAAAGCTGCCTTCTCAAGTAGCGACATGCGGTGTTTAATGTCCTGGATGATGATTTGATATTTGGAGTTGCTCGTCGACAACCCACAGACTATCAAGACGTTAACGAGATCTTCCGCGATGTGTGGGGCGTATGATCGAGAAGGTCTTAGCTGTGCTTGCGTCATTGCGCGCCATCGGCCTGCAACAGCCTGTTCCTCTGGAAGAACTGTCAGCCTCGAATTCGCTGCCGTGGTTTGGATCCTATGCTTACCCGAAGCTTGGATCCCTGCGTAGATCTTTTTTAGGAAATCGTTGTGGTCCCTGTACTCCATGGGACACAATGTCTGTATGATTTGTATGCAGCGTATGATCATGATTGACTGCAACGCAAGTTGTAAAGGAAGGGGATCGACTGTTGGCGGCTTTGCGAGAAGTTGGGAGAACATCACCGAGCCCAGGAGGATTTTCGCGCGTTCCATTGTTTGAGCATTCAATCTTACATTCCTCCCTGCCACCTCGTCGAATTCCAGCCCTTCTGACATGAACGCCGCACCCTGGAACATCTCGGAGTTCAATGATTCCACCATTTTGATCAAATCCGCTCCTGCGAACGAGTCTGCCTTCGTCAAGAAGACTTGGGCGCCCTTCAGCTCCGCAGTCCGCACATCCAACAACTGGTTAGTCTGGGAGTTATTCGCCTCTGCTCGACGTAATTGCTCCCTGAGAGCGCTGATGTCGGCCGTTTGTTGGCGTATTTTAGCCTCCAACGATTGGCCATGGCGGTGTTGGGATTCCAACTGTGTGCGGAGGTGGTTTATGGTTTCGGCATCTCGCTTGGCAAGTTGTTGAAGCTCCTCCTCCGCTTTTCGAACTTTTTGCTTCATATGATGACTAGTTTCCTCGGCGTAATTGAGGTGACTGATCGTCTGATTCAGTTGCAACTTCAACTCCTCCTTGTCCTTCATCAAAGCCCTGACTTCCTCCTTCCCGTACTTCCGAGCCTCCTTCAACTTTCGACTCCCATCCTTCTTCCCTTCTCTAGTTTCGCGCCGAGAAATTGATCCTTGCATGTCGCCATCCCGACTGTCATAGCGCGAGTCTTGAGACCTCTCTCTCTTCGGCTCTCTGCGAGCATGCAATAATAGATTGGGCTCTACAGTGCTCGAGGACTGCTCCAGCAAGTCATGATCGTTATCTCGGTGGCGTGGGACACTTTGGTGATGTAGTGTGCCTCGATGATCGTCTACCAGTGTGTTTCGTCCAGCAGCTGTTGCTGAACGGTCGTTATGGGAGTCTTTTCGTTCTGTGTCCATTCGTGTTGTTCTGCTTGCGAAGCCGAGCCAGGAGAGCATGGTTGGTAGTAGCGATGCTAGTGGGCGCTTGTCGATCATCCCCTCAACAAGTTCAACATGTGCTTCCCGTCTTTCCTCAACGTGTTTGCCTCATGCTGTGATCTAAGATTCGAAGGTGTTTCGATATCACATTTACGCAGCTGGAAGGTGGGACAAACTTATAAAGAGTGGGATGAACGGGAGCAGGCTACGGACCGAACAAATCTTGTTTAGCCTGATGACCACTCGCTCGCCTTACAATGGTGTTTCTCGCAAACTCGTTCTCGCTTTTGATGTGGGCACCACATTCAGCGGGATATCATACAGGTAATTCTTATTAACGGATTGTCCGACTACCAGTTTCAACATCAGAAATTAGTATTCTCGACCCAGGGCTGGTGCCCGAAATCCTGGGTGTAACAAGGTATACCGTCGCTACTGTGTATTTTGGCTCAGTGCATTTACCTCTTAATTAGGTTCCCAGCCCAAGAGCAAGTAGGTGGCGATTCGAAGATACCCACCATCATCTACTACGATCAAGCTGGTTCGGTCTGCGCCGCGGGAGCGGAGGCCGTTCGAGAAGGAATCGATGATATGGCTGAAGATGGACGATGGATCAAAGCGGAATGGTACAAGATCATTCTGCTTCAGCAGCATATGGAAGCTAATTGTTGCCAGGTTTAAGCTGCATCTCCGCCCAAAAACTCAGTCCGCCCTCCATGTCAGCAATAAAATTCCATTGCTTCCCCCCAACAAAACGGCGGTGGACGTCTTTGCAGATTTTTTGCGTTATCTGTATAATTGCACTCGCACCTATATTCAAGATACACACGCTTTTGGAAATGAGCTTTGGCGGTCTCTCTCAGTGTCAGCTGACTTTGTCCTCACCCATCCCAACGGATGGGAGGGTGCCCAGCAAAGTCAAATGCGCAAAGCAGCTGTGATGGCAGGACTTATTTCCGATACCGAAGGCGGACATGCTCGCCTCTCTTTCGTTACAGAAGGCGAAGCCAGCCTTCACTTCTGCGTACAGAGTGGCCTAACAGCTAGTGTGATGAAGGTGAGTTTTGCTTCGATGCAACTCTATCAGGTGATGTTAAAACAACTTATCATTGGCCCTAGGAAGAGAAGGGCGTGCTGATAATAGATGCGGGAGGTGGAACAATCGATATTAGCGCTTATCGACGCACGTCCCCAACCACAAGCCAGTCTTTCGAAGAGATTGCTGCCCCGCAATGTGAGAACGCTTGAATAACAAGGCTGGTTGTCACTTACTTCCCGCATATATAGGTCACTTCCATGGTTCTATTTTTGTCACAAACCATGCATCCGACTTCCTTAAAGGTGGCCACTTTTTTATTGTGCCAACGGACGACATGATGGGACTAATTCTCTTAAGGATTACTCAAGAACTCGAAATTTTCTGATGATATTCAACACATTACCAGGTGTTTCGACAAGACGACGAAGTTAAGGTTCAGGGATGTCAACGAGCCTCAGTATATCAAATTCGGTTCTGCTCGCGACAAGGATCTCAAGCTCAACATTCGGTCTGGCCAACTCAAGATACTCGGGTATGTCCGTTCTTCAGTAGCGTTTGTGCATGCATGACCACATTTTTAGGTCTGATGTTGCGTCGTTCTTTGAACCGTCCGTGCAATGCATATTGAAAGCTGTCGAGGAACAGCGCAATGCTTCCCACGATGACATATCGGTATGATATCAATCTATGAAAAACATATGGTCCTCACATGATTTGTAGTGCGTGTTCTTGGTTGGTGGTTTTGCAGCAAGCGATTGGTTGTTCTCAAAACTAAAAAATGCATTGGAACCTCGTGGTTTAAGCGTCTGTCGCCCCGATAGACACGTGTACGTTTGCTTGTTTATTTCCTGTAAACGACTGTAACTTGTCAGCAGAAATAAGGCAGTCGCGGATGGTGCTATATCCTTCTACCTCGATCATTTCGTTTCTGCTAGGGTTTCCAAATTTTCATATGGCGTGACTTGTGCCACAGTGTTCGATCTCTCAGACATAGAACATATCCGCCGGCGCTCAAGCATGCATTACTCGCTATCAGGAATACCCAGAATTTCAGGGGCATTCAGTTGCATCCTCCCCAAGGTGCGTGCGTTTCACTTCTTCAGTCTCTTCTGTTGTCCTATCATTTTTGGCTTCAGAATGTTAAAGTTTCGGAAACGAAGGAATTTCGCGAGAGCTACTCACGCATGGCCTTTGACAAGCACACCTTGAAAAGCGTATCCGTGGAAATCTTGTGCTTCCGAGGCCAGCGTGAGAACCCTCGCTGGATGGACGTTGACCCAGGTGCGCTTGTTGTTCATCGTCCCAAGCCACTACTAGATTCACCTGCCCCTCTGTCGATTAGAGATGTACTCGACACTCTGTGCAGTTCAAGCAGATACATCACTCTTAAGCGCATCACTTGAGCCACGATGGACCCGCCTTGAGGAAGTTATCGGGCTCCCGCGATCTCAATACTACAGGATGGAATTCGACATTATATTGTCCTTCGGTCTCACAGAACTGAAGGCTCAAGTGTGCTGGGAAGAAAATGTAAGTATGCTCGTTCACTCTGAATCATTGTAATTTATCTCTTCACACGAATTTAGGGAGTGGAAAAAAGGTGAGACCCCCTCTATTTCTTCATCTACCGACTGAAAAAAATGATTAGGGGTGCGGCCAAAATTGTTTACGATCCAGAACCCTTGTGCCGTGCAACGGAATCGGAGCTTGGAGGCGGGGCTGGCTAGTCGGCTTCGACATGATTTTCCGCTCAGCTTTGTATGTACTCCAGCGCGATTCCTTGTACTATCGATGTCTTCCAATCAATTCGTGTTTGTACTGGTATGAACACCCAAGCCTCGCCGGGACGGGAACCAAAATCTATACAGGTCAATGCGGAAGAAAAGAAGAAGCCAACTCATCCATTTCAAGAAATTCTTCTACTGAGAACTGCAAGCGCCCATGATGTAATGGAAGAAATCTTTTAACGCCGCTGCCCGCGTGCTTGGTTCAATAAATACAAGTACCCGCAATTGCAGTCCACCCTTTGAACGATCCCCTGATGTCGCCCCGCTCAGAATTCAATGGATCGATCCGCAAGCTTGTAGTCGCGTTTGACATTGGTACCACATTCAGTGGTATTTCCTACAGGTATGTATGGCCCTCGATTTACGTTTAAACCCGTCACCGACCCTTTAAATTTTATAGCGTCCTTGATCCTGGTCAAACACCGGAAATCAAGGGTGTAACTAGGCGAGTCACTAGTTGAAGGTCAGAATCATTGCTTACACACTTTAGATTTCCCGCACAGGAGGAGGTTGACAGCGATTCTAAAATCCCTACGATTATTTATTACGACGACAATGGGTCCGTCTGTGCCGTAGGCGCCGAGGCTGTTCAAGAAGGAATCGATGGCGTAGCCGAAAATGAAGGATGGACAAAAGCCGATTGGTAAATTTTGTTCTTCACATCACTTGGCATAAAGCTTACGTTTGATGCTATAGGTTCAAACTCCATCTTCGCCCAAAAATCCCTACCACTGCGCTGACAGTAAGACACATCCCGCCACTTCCCCCCAACAAAACAGCGTTGGAGGTCTTCGCTGACTTTCTTCGATACCTTAACCAATGCACGAGGAGCTACATCTTGGAGACACACGCAAATGGGTCGGGTTTGTGGGAGTCTGTTGAACAACAAATCGCCTACGTTTTGACACATCCCAATGGCTGGGAAGGCGCGCAGCAGAGTGAAATGCGCAAAGCAGCTGTGATCGCTGGCCTTGTTCCCGATACTGAGGAGGGCCGGTCCCGTGTATCGTTCGTCACAGAAGGCGAGGCTAGTCTCCATTATTGTATTCAACGTGGTTTGATGTCGGAGACGGTAAAGGTAGAGCATGAAGATTGATCGTAACCTGACCACTGATTTATCTTATTTTCTCCTTAGGATGGAGATGGTGTACTCATCGTCGACGCGGGCGGAGGCACCATCGACATTAGTGGATACCGCCAGATATCTAACCAGTCCTTTGAGGAAATGGCCACTCCTGAGTGTACCTTGACTACTTCTCGTACTATGGTTCGAATCTAACTATCAATTGTCAGGTCATTTTCAGGGCTCTATTTTCGTTACCAATCGAGCTCGCGAATTCCTAGAAGGTCACAAATTTTCTGGGACTTTGATTTTGATTTCTCATCGCTCAGATAGACTTGCTTCGTGGTTCTCGTTTCTTCAAGGAAGTCGATTTAATCACTAAACGATTTGATAACAAGACAAAGCTCGGCTTCAGGGATATGGATCCCCCACATTTTTTACAATTCACCTCGGTGCGTGAATTCGACCCCAAATTGAATATTCGCTCGGGTCAGTTGAAGCTCATGGGGTGCGTGGTATCTGTTGATCCCAAATATTATCCAACAAACATTGGTGTTTCCACTACATAGCTCGGACGTCGCCTCTTTTTTTGAACCTTCCGTGGCGTGCATCGTTAAGGCTGTCGCACAACAGCGCGCAGCATCCGAAACGAATATTTCAGTACGTACCTGCTGTACTGATATTATTCCATCCATTACATTTTACCCACCTTGATGCAGACCGTTTTTCTTGTCGGCGGGTTCGCGGCCAGCGACTGGCTCTTCTCGAGGGTCAAAGGAACCTTGGAGCTTCTAGGGATAAATTTTTGCCGGCCGGACAACCGCATGTACGTAGAACAGCCTTTCTCTGCGACATTCATGCTGAAGAAAGGACACAGCAATAGCAAGGCTGTTGCTGACGGTGCAATTTTTCACTTCCTTGATCACTTTGTAGGGGCACATATGTCAAAATTCACATATGGGGCAAAGGTTAACATACTCTATGACCCTGGAATTTACGAACACTTGGCGAGGTCATCGACCATATTCACTCACCTTGATGGGACAAGGCGTCTTCCTGGCGCCTTTTCGGAGATTTTGCAAAAGGTAACTCTTGAAATTGATAAATTTACAGTAGTAAACGAATCATCTTCTCGTCACATAGAATACTCGGGTCTCCCAGGGAGATGAATTCCGAAAGGATTATAGCACCTCTTCACGTTCCCCATCAAAGCTTTCATCAGTCACCTTCGACTTGTACTGTGCTCGCGCGGACGCCGGGAATCTGACTGAGTGGTTCGATGAAGATCCAGGTGTGTCGTCCCCGTGTATTTGCCTTAAATAAGTCAGTCGAAAGCTTATTGGAATGATTACAAGAAATTTACTTAAAGCTTTGCACCATTGAAGCGGACATGACCTCAGTTTGCCACTTACTACCACCTCGACGGTCGCGTAAACGTGGTAAAATCTATTACACCATGAACTACAGCATCATCTTGTTTTTTGGCATGACAGAACTCAGCGCCCAGATTGCGTGGATGGAGAATGTAAGTCGGTCTAAGCATACTGCGCATCACGCTTATTCTTGTGATACTTTCTAGGGGGTCGAGAAGCGGTAAGCACCTACTTCAGTCCGACAAAGGCAATTCTCGTTCTGAAGTTGTACTTAGAAGTCCAGCCAGGGTCGTATACGATCCACCGCAGTGATTATGAATGAGTATTTATTGAGAAAGCAGTGCTTGGGCTATTACCGGATCCTCATGAATAGTCCAGTTTTTCCCTCCTTGTTGTAAATAAGAAAATATTTCTTGCTGGAAGGCTCGAGCTTAAGCAAACGATACACATATTGGCGTTACTTGTGTATCAGGGCGGTTGTTCCTCATTGGGACCGCTCCGGAATACATCTATCTATCTAGTCCTGCGTGACTGCAGTACTACTACTTAGAGACTTGCCATTCTGCCTCTGAATTTAGTTTGAATGTCAGAGGCAGTCGAATAGCTAAGATTTAACTTGAAATAGCGGTGAAGGTTCGACAGTACAGTGAGTGAGATGTGGATGAGTTGCTTTGGCTAAATGTCCCTAATCTTACTGACCCCAACCAGAAAGACGCAACCCGAGGAAGGAAGTGTTTTCTAAACATCGTTCACAAGTAGTGAACGGGGTGTCCAGCAGTTCACCAGCAGTTTGCGAGCTGGATACCAAAGGAGGGCCATCAGCGCATGAATAGAGAGAAAAGCTTTGAAAGGAGAAAAGAAAAAAACAGTCGGAGGAGAGAAAGGGAAGACTTGAATTAAAAGAAACCACCCTCACCGGAACTGTAGGGAAGGGGAATGCCTCGGCGAGAACCTGATTGGCGTGCATTGACTTCATGACAAATTCAATCGGCGTTGCGTAAGTTACGTCGAAGGAATCCGTAGAGCCGGCGCCACTAGTAATAATACCACCCATGCGTCCAGCACCATCAACAATGGCGAAGCCGGAGTCACCTCTAGCAGAGAAATGGCCGGCGACGTTGTCGAAAGGCAGAATAGCCCGTTGATTGGATATCTCATTGTCAAGGAAGTTATGAGTGTATGAACAAATGTTGTTAGCGCGGCCGACAGTTAGGTTAGACTCCCTGCCGCTTTTGAGCACCAAGAGACAGCCCTCTTCATTTTCGTGAAACATCGTCGGTTTGCGTAGTTCCTCGTTCTTGATAAGATCACGAAGCCTGAGGGGGGGAGGCAGGGGGAAAGCACAAGTTGTGGTCGTTCTTGGGGTTGGGGAGCATCATGAAAGTTAGCACATAAGGGAACTTGACTACGAGGTCGATGATGATACCCTCAAAGCTGCTTGAACTGATCTTGGATGGGTCGACGAGAATGGTGGCCAAGTCTTGAGTGCATTGATCAGTATCAGAACCGACAGCCATAGAGGAAAACACATGGCTTATGATGCGGCTTCCCTCGGTATGCCACCGGTCTGGTAGCTCCCTCTATCATGCAATTAGTGTCTTCACGATATTCCTTATCCCCAGTTTCAACCCGGTACTCCCTCTTCCTCCAGGAATTTGAATAAAATTCACTTCGTCAATCTGGTCCTGTGTAGAGTCGAGGTGCTTCTGAAACGATGCATCGCAGAGGATAACAACGTTGTGGCAGCATTCACTTTCTGACTTGAAATCGAAGAGCTTGTTGTTTTCCTTGTCAAAGGGGAATGGGGCGTGACGAGCGGTGACCAGGAAAAGCCTCTTCCCCTCACCGCCTTCGTCGAGAAAGAAACCCACGCGCCTTCAGCCCATGGCGTACATTGAGAGCGGATGTTTGTATCGAGCATAGGTGAAAGGCTCATAAGCGTCCGCCTGGTCCGTCCCCAAGGGTGGGCTCGAGAAGTGGCGGGGCAACGACGGTAGCTAGTGCGACTCTCAGCCCACGGATCTCGACTTCAACATCATCTGGGAGAAGTTTTTTGCAATGGGGGGCAACAATGATGCCGTCATCGTGGGAGAGGAAACCAGGCTTCACTCCGATCTAAAGGACATGCTAGAGGCCTCTTTGAGAAGCCGATGCGAACGACATCAATGCTGGCCCAGCCCACTCCTTTCCAATGTAGGATGTCGTGTACGCCTCTGGGCTTCTAGGAGACTCATATGGAGCTGAACAGGCGCGAGCGACCAGAACCGGCCGAGAAGGCAAACCAGTACAGCATAAAACGGACTCCTCAGCAGATACACGGGGCAGGTTCCGTGGCGGGTAGCAAGCTTCCGTGCTGAGACCCGGTGAAAAACGACTCGGGTTGTTCCGAGGTACTTCTGATTGCCTAGAATTGAAGCAATGTAAAAATGTCGTTTTATCGACAGAATTCTATAAAAGTAGACTTGAAACAGACTAGATTGACCCCAGTTCAATTCAATTCGATCTCACACAGTCAACAACAGAACGACATACAGTCGTGGACAAGCAAAGCCCACTAAAAAAATAGCTGACATAGCACTTCCCTTTTGAGTATCTGAAATGATGTGTATTAGTTAATTGAAGCTCCCGGTCAAATATCAAAGAGATTTACCGAGCCGTTCTTGAGAAAATGTCTATTTAAGGAAATGGTCCCTGAAAATTTGACGAAAACCCTTAAAAGGAAATAGAAAAATATGAAAAAATGCTTAATCGCTTCCTTTTCATAAATGGAGCGTGTCCACAGTCCACCACATTTCAAAGGGTTTCATCGAGTGGTTGGCCCACAATAAAATCATGAAATTTGACTACACCAATGCCTCCTAAGAAGAAAGTCAAGCGCAACATTTCTGGTCTCCGAAATCAGTTGAAGCCCACGACAGATGTTTCTCACACGGATGAGCCAATCTGCGGCTCAGTAAGCAAGAGGATTTTACTAACCAAATTTCTGTTCTCGAAACTGTAATTCGGGAGGCTGGGCATGAGTGTATTTTCCTTCCGAAGTTCCATTGCGAGCTCAATCCCATCGAAATGGTGAGTCTCAATACTTTTCTTATTGCAAACTTTGTTCTAATTCTATTGTATAGTATTGGGGATGGGCTTAATACCGATATCGACAAGTAGACAAGAATACATTCCAACAGGCAAAAGATGCCGCCTCAGAAGCACTGAATGCTTGTCCCGCTGAGGTGATCC
>KN838948.1:8392-27670 GCA_000827195.1 Laccaria amethystina LaAM-08-1
ACGCGTTAGAATCAACGTAAACGCCGCTTCCCAACGCAAAAGAAATCACAAAAAACGAACATGTTTTGCAAAAGATAACTCATATTCTTTGTTGTTTCAATTTTTTGTAGGTCAATCAATCTATGGACAGTGGTGTAGTTTCTTCTTGTTTCAGTCTTATTTTGATCATACATGACTCATATACAATAAGGAATGTTTTTTACATTGAAATCTAGTATACTTGTAATTTCAGGTTATCTCAGGACAGTTCAGGTTGCCCCAGGACATCCTGTGATGCCTTGTGAAAGCCTGGGAAAAAGCTTACAAACATGTTTGTCCCAGGATAAAAGTGGTTTTCCTGATGTTGTATGTCGCGAGGAGATGTAAAATTTCTCCTATGGTCTCCAGGTTGGTTCGGTTAAGCTGTTACTGAGCTTACTTCTGCTAAACGTATAGCTTCTTTGATCAAAAGGCCGTAATCTTCTAATAGGCTGATCTGTTCTTCAAGTCTGAGGTTATACCCTTCAATAAGGCGTATGATATTCTCGAGGTGTTCCAGTTTCGGGTTTCGGGTAGAGGGCGGTGATGCGCCGTCTATTCTTGGATAAGCTTGAACCTTTTGTTACGGTTGTTAAGCGTAACGAGCAGTAGTATAGCTTCGCGTTCGGTTTGTCGGTTCGTTCGTCTACCACAGTTCTCTTCTCGAGACAAAGTGGGTCACTGTCAGTTCGCTTGGCCCTAAAGCGACACTACAGGTTCTCGTTACTCTGGATGCGCTGATACGCAGAGTTCCGATGTACGCTGACTTCTACTGAGTCAAACGTGTATTAAGTCTTCAATGTTGAAGACTTATCGTCGAGGTTTCTAAGAGACTCTAAGTCAAAGACTATAGAGTTCGAGGGCGATCAAAGTTCTGAGGGTCTGATGAGGTATGAACGAAGCTAGATTGCTTAGGTTCAAGCTACCGAATACAAGTAAAGTAGTGTTACTTATATACTAAAACTAATAAACGAAAGTCGTACCATAATCTAAGAATGGTACGATGTAAAAGAAAAGAAAGTGTACGATATCTAAAAGTCGTACAAGAAAAGAAATGAGTCATATACTGCGGAATGAGTCATGGACTGCAGATCTAGAACTGTCCAGTATGGTCTAGATACGTCTTAGGAATGTGTAAGTGTCTGCGAATTGCTGCATATATAAAAGAAAAAGAGTCTGTAACAAAAGTCATCTACCTTATATGGTGCACCAGACTTAGTCACCACTACTTTTGTACAAAAGAATTCCCAGGCCGAAAAATTCACCTTTTTCTTATGTGTCTGGTAAAAACGTTCCTTTTTGCAAGCTGATAAAAACTGCCAGACCGATTTTTATTTACTTCAAAACTGATGGAGGTAAAAATTATTGAAAACCTTGATTGGCTGCTTACTAATATTATCACTATATATGGTATATAATTTCCATATTTGGATAGCTCCGGTCAGGGTTTACCAAGCAGCCCGTCCCTAACCAGTAGCTCAAGACTCCAAATAGGAGTGTAAAGAACATTGATAACTGCATAAAACAACTTTTCGGGAAAAAGCAATGTGTGGGGAACAATTTTCACCTTGAAAGAAGGCAAAAAAAATTGAAATTTTTTTGCCAACCAGGCTGGCCGCTGTACAAAAGTAGTGGTGACTAAGTCTGGTGCACCATAGCAAGTGGTCCTTCCACTCTCCTGGAAATTGCCGAAACATATTTTGCTGCCCTGAGAAAGATTCAGTCTACCACTCACACCGAAGTCACCGTAAGTACCTGCCTTGTCACGCTCAAAATTCCCAATCACTGAACATTAATCTTCATCAAGTCGTCCAGGAACTTGAATGTCATTTGGGCGACCCGGTGCGTCAGTGGTGTCACTGCTCAAGATTGTCCATGTCAAGACCAAACAGCACTTTACTAGGTTCACACAGCACGGCCATTGAGATTCACAGAACACGGTTTTTGCAGGCGCGATTGCAACTGCAGGGATGGCTCACTCAAGCCATGTCTCATCGATGATTTAAAATCATCAACAGTCTTCCGCTATGCACTCTAGTCCGTATGCAAGCAGTGGTTTAATTTAATGCTCCTCGTTTCAGATTTGTGGTTATACCTGATCCTGACACAGGCCAGTAGAATCTCGATGGCTTGGAGGAGCTTAGCATCACAAAAGCCCCGGAATCTCAGTCCAGGCGTTGAACATTTTGGCAGTCAGCTGAGTGCTTGAGTCTGGGTACGGAAGTGATCCTGACTACGACAAGCTTGAAGAAATCACGCCCATTCCTTGGCTATGCATCTCCAAATGCGGGCTGGTTCTCTCTTCAGAATGACCTTCAGTGGTTCAAGAATGTTTCGGAGTATATTAAACCTTTTACTCAAGTTCCCTTCCCCACTCAAGTCGTCTTACCCCGAAAAGAGTGGATCTTTTTTTCTGCCGTAGTAGAAATACCCGCTACCCTGGCTCACTGAATGTCAGAGTTAGCCTTGTTTGTTCCGGCTCTTTCCGTTTTGGCTGGGCTTTTATTTATTATATCTTGTCTCTGTTGTTGCTACATTGGCCGGTGCGCAAAGAACTGCTTTTTCACAACTTCACGAAGGCTGGGCAAGGAGCAGCGCCGCTGCTCCTTGCCCTGCAGCGGCCACCTTCAAGTTTGGACTTGACAAGTAAAATATTCAATAAAGGTTGAGCTCTCGATAAGAAAAAAAGAGTTCAGATAAGAATAGAAATCCGAAGCAAGGTACTTACATTAACTGTCGACTCAAGTCAAATTTTAGTATTGTGGCACTTTGTTTATTTGAGAACCTTACCAGAGAATGATGGTGATTCTGACCAGGAATTCGAGGATTGGAAAAGAGAACATAAATAATTTTCACTTCTTTTATGTGTACTTGCCACTGATGAAAGAGTGTGCTATGAGATAACAGACTTACTTGGCAGGGTACTGGTGTTTGTAGCTGCTACCAGAAAAATAAAATAAAATAAAAAGAGGGAAAAAGCGAAAGAAAAAAAGAGAATTTTTCTTATCTTATCTTATATACATCTGGGCTATCAACCTTCTTCTGTCCCATTACAATATACTCTGTTGCAGTCATCACATGGGTTTTTGTAATATATCTTTGCCCTACTGCTCTCACATTCTGGCCTAAAGCATTTCCAGCATTGTTTTTTTGCCCTGGTTCTCTTTGGAGGTAATTAGGGTGCTGAAATTGCTAGAACATCTTGTCCAGCTCTTTTATTAGGTATTAAAACTATAATCTGTGATGGGCCAGCAAAAATACTGAATTGACTTTCATGCTCTCATGTGATGGTTCAAGAAAATCACTATCCACATCCATATGATAAAGCTCTGGAGCACTTCTGAGAATTTGGGTTGGAGAAATTAATCCTCTGCTTGGTGAGGGTGCATGTGAAGCACTTCCACTTTGATTTTGAACTATTTTTGACTGAGCAGGATTATTTATTTGTGTATCTACAACCTGGCATTGTGATTTTGTTTGTGAAAACAGTTCATGGTAGTTTTCCATGCATGAAAGTGGGACACAAGATGCTCTTCAAGCTATAAAATGTATAAGTCAAGAGAACATACCTTGAAAAAATATTCATCTTCATTTCCCTTTGCATGATTACCATTCCATAAAATTACAGTTTTCATCCAGTCAGTATCTTGATTTTCCTGATTAAATGGTGGATGTGTCTGCATAAGCTGTGAAAACAATTGTTTCTCTGCAACAGTATGGATGGACATAGCAGCATATTTTGTACCTTGGCACAATGCCAAGTACCGGTGACAAGAGTTTGAAAGTCTCGTCTGGTCTGGTTTTTTGATACCCAAGAGCTTTAACTGTAACTGTAACTGGTCTGCCCTTTTCCCAGAAGTCAAAAAGACCAGACCAGACTGCAAAAATACCACAGACCACAGATTTTTGTGGTCTTTAGACCAATATTTTGCAATTATGAACTGGTAACTTTATTGACATTTTTAGTAGCTTTAATATGACCCAAGAATGTTAAATTCTGTTAGGAATTGGTGTTTCTATAAAATAGGTCTATTACAATCACTATTTTCAACAGTATTTTACATTTTCAACCATATCTCTGTTGGTTTCGGACCAATTAAAATGAGCCCAAGAATGTTAAATTCTGTTATGAATTGGTGTTTCTATAAGATAAGTCTATAACATTCACTATTTTCAACAGTGTTTTACAATTTCAACCATATCTCTGTTGGTTTTGGACCAATTAATATATTCTTGGGTATGTTTTAAAGGTCATTTAAGGGACTACATAAAACTGGTCCAAACCAGTCTTTTTTTAGCCTTTAAATCTCAAAAATGAAAAGACCAGACTGCAGGTCTGGTCTTTTGTGGTCTTGGTCCAATCTGGTTACAGTCTTTTTCCAGTTACAAGGCCAGACTTCTAGTGACTTTTTTCTCCTGGAGGCTCAAGAATCATTGGTTGCATGGCTAACTTGAGTTTAATTTCTTCAGGAATAGGAAGAATCCCAGAGACCTCTTTTGTTGGAGCAGACATTGAACCATTTATCCATCCTCTGATTTCAAAGGAACATGGTCCTTTATCTTGCATTCTTTCAGTAATATTTAAAGCCAATCAATCACCAAATGTCAAAATGACCATCTATTGAAAGGAGAGTAGTATGTCCAAAATTCAAACTTTAATTTCAACTGATGTTGCGGATTTAATAATTTAAACAGTAAAATGCATAGAAATTTGGTAATAGCTCACATTTATCTAATAATATCAATGCATTTTCGATTTTACATCATGTAAAAATGTGGTGGAAGGCTGCAGAGAGGGGAGAAGTATTATAGGAGTACCGAGCTTCAAAAGGGAGATTACACAGCCACTTGCTATAACATAAGCATATGCATACACTGGGCACATGATAAGATAATTTGTGTTGAAATACTCTAAAAATATCTTTTGAAAAGTTCCTTATTTTATTTCTGTTTTATAACGAAAAATATACAATACATCTAAAAAGTTTTTTTTCAATGAATGAAGATCAAGCATTTGAAAAATATCTTGAAACCATGTGAAAACCATTGAGATTATTATTTAAACAATTCAAGTTGAAGCTATCTTTTTCAAGTGAGTTGAGTTTTTATATAAATGCATTTCACATGTTTTCAACATATTTTATAAATGTTTGACCTTCATTTATTGACAGAAAACTTGGTAGATGTGTTCCATATTTTTTGTTATAAAACAGAAAAAAAATAAGGAACTTTCAAAAGATATTTTTAGAGTATTTCAACACAAATTATCTTGTCATGTGCCCAGTGATAGCCACCTGCTATAACATAAGCACATAGCCACCTGCTATTACATAATAGCAGCTACAAACACCACTAGTCTGCCACTTACGGCATACTACTTACACAAACAGACTACACAGCAAACAAATAGTTGATACACATGTTGTACACATGTCAAGATGTCATCTTAGATCTTATCAATCGTGCGCCTCCAGAGGCTCCGACGACCTGAGCATTTTTACCTACCACCTCGAACCTCCCAGACAGAATGCTGGACCTATTTCGTTCAAGAAAGATGCCCTCTTCCCCATCCCTCCTCCAACGATTTCACACGATGTTCAAGCGCCGAGGACAACCCATTAATGGGTGGAATATACCACTTCCCCCAGATCTAATGTATCACATCATTGACACCTACCTTGCCACATCCACGATCATAGCTTTGTGCGTTGCCTTCCCAGTTCTCCGGTCATATTGTCACCCCCAACCATACCGACACATTGCTGTCTACATTCATAAAGCCTGGTTACCCTCTCAAAAGTTTTCCATTAGGATTGAATTATCCAAATGTCCTCCTACCCTAGAGCAAGACAACCCCATGTCCCTTTCGACTCTGGATGACTTAGGCTTTGCTGGCAAGGGAAAAGCGCGTGGCGTCCTTTCCCTGGTTAGCGATCTAACGCATGATCTAACATCAATCCATATGGACATCACAGTAAGATGGAATGAGCTTGATAAATACGTAAAAGTCTACATCTTCGCTCTTCTGCAACGCAGCGGCTTACGCTCAGTCACGCTGAAACACTGCGACATTCCCGTAAACCTATTGGGTCTGGTGCAGAATCTCCAAACACTCGACGTGGATATGTCTCTGGGGCGTCCCGACAATGTTTCTTTGTCGGGAAAAAGAGAAAAGGTGTACGTCGAAGAAGTTCGTCTCCGTGACGGTCTCCAGGATTGCCTCATCGGCCCCGGAACGCCGTTTGATTGGTCCAGATTGAGGGCGATTGAGTATTACGGATGTCAGGGTAACCCACACAGGTTACTTGAGTTGTGTTCCTCCTCTCTTCAAGTGTTAGGACTTGCGATTTATAGTGGAGATGGTGAGCAGTCATTTATCCCTAATTCACCCTAAACTCACATGAACTTTTCATAGTCCCAAAATATATCGACCTCAGCGTTCTTCCCAACCTCCGTCATCTCACATTATTCATCAGTCTTGGCTATCACACTGAACAGACAGTGTACGACAATCCTGGAATCGACTCCACATTCAAGCCGTTCCGGTGGGCCCGCTACATATTGGCGTCCTGCAACGAGCGCAACACTGTGGAGAAAATTGTCCTTATACTGAGTACGGTATACCGTCAAGATTTGAGAGAGTGTGACTGGCTCTCCGTGGATAAAATCTTCGAGAGGGAGGGGACATGGATGTCGCTGAAGGAGGTGCTGGTCGTGAATTGTGAGTTCGGTGAACATTGCACCTATCGCGAACTGCAACCCGATCAGTTGGAGTATATTGAAGCTAGTCCGACGCCTTGTCTTCAGGCAAGGGAGGTAATAAAGTGGCGTCGGTACGTTAAAGGTACCACGTAACGCTTTCCTTTAAGTACTACAATTCCTTTCAAATTGTTCATCATCAAATACCATGTAAGGACCTCTGGTTTTTGATTTGTGAAAGAATCTCCTGGAATCGGTGAAGAGCCTGGCGAGCTGTTATCAAGGTCAAAGAGTCGATAAGTTCCTTGAGTCCAGGAATGAGGCTTATTATAGATTTTTGAGAGTTCGAGTTCGAAGTCAACCTGCCGAAGTAGCAGAAAGAAAATCTGAAGCAACTCACGCTAGTGGCCAGAGAATTCCCAACGGGGTACGGAAAAGTTTCTTCTGGCTAGCGCGATACAGAAAATATCCATGAGAGGCAAAAGGGGGCAAGAAATCCCAAGCGCGCCACGCAGTGTGTAAATCTTATCTGAACTTGTCACCACCTTCGTAATCGGTAATCATCCACTTCCTTTCGCCGAGCTGGAATCGGCTGACAGTGGTAGTCAGAACGCCAGCAATAAACATCCATAGCGCACGTCCTGCCAAAGACTTGGGTTGAACGATGTTCATGGTGCAGAAGGTTTGACCCAGGTAAGTGAGTCTCGAGGTTTTGATATATCGGAATGGATCGAAATCAATTGAACAACAGTGGCACAGATACCTTCAACTTCAACGTTTGAAAATCAAGATCATAACAACGGCAGACATATGACGCTAATCACTCTGATACACTGGAAAGGTCGCCGAGCGTGCTATTTACTGAGCAGCAGGGGCATTGACAGAGGCTTCACCGTCGGGCTCTAAATTACAACAATGAGTTGAGCATGCCGGCCTGATTTCGGCGTATACACACCGACGTAGTCGATCACATCTCCAGTGAGAGACTGGAAAGACTGGAGAGACTCTGGGGTTAACTTGGCCGAGAATCCCTTCCAAAAAAAAAAAACCATGAGCGTCAGCATCTAAGACGGAAAAGTATTGCACTGAATTACGTTGAGGATATCTGGGTCAAAGCGATGTGTGACCTCGCCACCTGCAAGTGAATAAATGATCGACCTCGACCTCGAAGATTTACAGCACATACCACTCTCGTTGACCTGATCAATATACTCAGTAATCTGGTCTGGGGTGATTCCTTTCTTGAAAACAACGATGAAGTTTCCGGCTGGGCATGGTCAGATCGCCATGATTTGGCCAGAGCAGAATAAACTGACTCGACATGTTTCTGACTTTCGCTTGCTCTGGTATGGTAGCTGGTTGCGATGGGTAGGGAGCAGCCTGACCAGGTTGATAAGCCCTGGGTCGCACTCTAGGGCCGTGCGATGGTCTTCTGTGCTCATCATTCTTCTTCAAGACGTGACTGGCTGAGTGTCATCGACCAGATCCGCGTATAGCGGGACTTCACCTAATGGTCAACGTAAGATTAACGTGTGATTGAACTTGGAGCAAAAGAACGAGCTCCACTCGCCAAACCCATCCACAGCAAGAAAAGTCCCCCATCAGCATCCCGCATCGGAAGTTCGTCCACGGTTTGACTTTATATTACAGGCGCCAAACGCGCAAGAGGGGCATCGATTGAGATACGGGCGAGGTAGCATGTGGGGGCCAAGTCATTGGGGATTCTTTGAAAGGAGATGACATCCGGGAAGCAAGAGGCGAGTGAACCCTATGCACACAACAAGATGATCAGGCATAACACGAGTATAAGAAAGGAGAGCAAACTTTTAGAGCTGCAGTTTTGAGGTTGTTTCCGATGTTCAATCCCCGTGTCTCTACCCTCTTCCCCATCCTTCGTTATCTTGCTCTCTTCTCAAGGAGCATCGCTCAAAAACGACAGTCAATAGCCGCCCCAGCGCCTCAAATTTCCTTAGTGGGTTAAACTTGAAGGACATTTCGACGCCGACCATCGAGAACCCCACTACCGAGCTGCTATCCATTTATAAGAAGCTGCGAAGCAACCGCTGGGTTTTGTGCGATGTTCTGTGGCAGGAAAGCGTGGAGTATAACATGACAGGGGTCGACGACTCCGTTGTGAAAGACATTGTTAGCTGGATCGGCGCTCTACCTGCCACTGCACTCGCCCCCAGAAGCTTTCTCTTGGGTAGGCTCAGTCACAATGGCATGGTTGGGCTTCGAATGAGCTAATGGCATCGGGGTCAGCTCTGCATGTTGGCCTTATGAAAGCCATCTTCACCTAGCGGTTTGGAGTTGCCGTCTTTATGGCAGTGATAAGTTGACCTAGGGTATATTATGAGCCTGAGCTAAGACACGGTAAAAAAAGTAGGCATTATCGTTTTCGCTCCGCGGCCATTCTCCGTGGCGACAGATTTGCAGTTTGAGACTATTCCCCCAACTTTTGTCGAATCGGTAAATGTCTCGTGAAATTCGCATGGGATTCCGAGTCGGCATCCTAGTAGTACAGTCATCCACCCACCAATGATACGCCACCATCATTTGATGATACACTTTCGACCAGCTAATATCTCACTCAATACTACATCGATTTTTGTGAAATAAATTTTAACATGAACTATAAGTTCGCATCTACCATAGTACAAAATTTGGGCACCATTGAAGCTGTATTGGCGCTGCTGTGAAATTTTCAAAATGGACTGTTTTCGGAAATTGCTGCCATACAGTCACACCCCCCAATGATACACCCATAATTTTGGTTTTTCTTCATGACATGTTGTTCAAACATTCTGAAATTTGGTAGGGTTATACAATGTGATTTATCTCAAATATTCATGTAGTTTTTATGGCCGAAGGTTGTACTTCAAATTATTGGATGCAATTTCTTAGTTTCGGTGTATCATTAGCAGGTGGATGACTGTAGTCGTCGGGTGAACAGAAGTTGAGCAGTAATCAGCCACGATTGCCTCTGAGAATCGGAAACGATTCTGAGGTGTCCAATTTAAATTCGTCCTGGAGTCAGAAAAATAGCTTATCATCCAATTATCATCCTACCTAGTTCGAGGGCATTCGTACATTGGAAATTCCGGCGCCGTATTACGGCGATCGTGTACGGCGGCAGTTTCCGCCGTCATCACGTGTACTTACTTCAATTAAAGTACGCGTCAGTTCACTATTCATCTTCACTCCTCTATTTCCTCGCGCTACGTGCAATAGGCTACATTTTACTACATAATAAAACTGATTCCATTTATAAATGAATGTATCTACTCAAATCAATCCGCACGGCCATCCAAATTGTTTGAATAACTGAAAGTCCATTGATGTAAGCGGCAATATAGGTATCTCCCACACGTAATCTTGCAATATGTCCCAAAAATCATCAATAACATCGGTAGACATCTCCAACGAAGCTCCAAGAAAACTCATAATAGGCGGGGGCAGGACGGCGGGCGGAATTGATGGGTTACTTTGAGGGATCGGTTGTGGTTGGAGGATGTCGCGTGTAAGGTGGCTCGCAAGGCGTGTGAATGTCACAACGCCATCTAAAGTGAGGTGTCGAAGTACCAGATCCGCCTGGAGCTTGTCGAAGGGGTTGGTTGCTGGTAACATTGGCGGTAATGTGATGTGGATGCAGCGCGCACGATACAGGGGTTTCCACGCGTTGGGCGGCGGGTCACGTTTTTTTGTCACGGAAAGTGCCGCCGTAAACGATCGCCGTTATGCACGCCGTAACTTCCAATTCCCAAACTTACTGCCTAGTTCGCCCTTTTTCAGGTTGTCTTGGATCGCGAAATTTCGGTAAAAAAATCACACAGAAACTCTTTGAGCGGAGCTCGAAGATTTGTGGCATTGTCCGATTTGATCAGACGAGCCATTCTTCAGACAGCAATTGTAAAAGTTGAAAATTTCTCTAAAACCCTTCATTTTACCCTTGCTTTTGCATTTTGTGGTTTTACACTGGCCTATGCATGCAGTGCGCAATGCACATTCTTTTAAAGAGTTGCCCATCTGGGAGACTCACTTGTCAATGTGTTCCTGGTGCCTGGACAATTTGGCTGAGGGCGCTTAAGAGGCTGTCCGCACACCATTGCACAGGACTGCAATCGCAAAACTAACCTGAACCTCGTTCCTTATCATATTACCGCGATACTAGGAGTCCAGCTATACGACTAACGATGTCGGCCTCGACGCCTCCGGCATCGCAATCTGGTATGTACAACTAATCTGTCAGCGTCGAGTCATACTTGATAATCAATGCGCAGATCCTTCACAATCCGAGGTGCGCGAACAAGGGAGGCCAGTAGATGCAACTCGGCCCAGTTTGTACCAGAGACCTGCAGAAGGCTCGAGTACTTCTTTAGCACCTGCAGAAGGGTTGAACAGGAGTTCGCAACCCTCAGGAGGACCCTACTCTTCAGCAGGGGGAGGCGCTGGCGCTCTATCGTCCTCAAGTCTTCCATCTAGCGCGCAACCACCCCCTCTACCCCCTCCACCTTTCGTCACACAGTCTGCTGTACCTCTCCCCCCTCCACCTCCGCCCCCCTCCCTGTCAAAGACGTTTCCAGGGCCTTATGGCATCACAGGCAGTCCATATGTGGCTCCGCCGCTCGCTGCTCAATCCTACACAACCTCGCCCCTCCCTATGCCTCCTGCCTCATTCACACCCGGCATTTCCTCGTCTGCAAGCGTGCCAACATCCCGACCACCTAGCAGCCCATTTAGTGCGCCCTCGCTTTACCCGTCTCCCTCAGTTCCAACAAGCCGATCACCTTCAGCGCCAGGCTCCGGGTCTGTTTCGCAGCCCCAATCAGCCGTCCGTCTATTTTCCTCCTCAGTTTCTCAGCCGAGCTCTATGTCGATATATCGACCCCCTACGAGTTCAGCTTCCCCGATGGGTGCTTTGACCCCAGCGACTACTGCGGTACCTAACTTTCAGTCGGGTTCCCAATCCATGACGTTACCCAGTCGACCAGTAACGACTCCCGGGCCGGGAACACCTTACCCACTTGGGGGTTCTCGTTTTGCGGTTTCGAATTCTGCTGTCGATTATTCCCGATCTCCTGCGCAACAATCGATCTATAGCACTGCACCAGCCACGTTTGGTGCCTCTCCTGGTAGCCAATCTGTGTACCAACCATCCCCCGCAGCCCAGTCAATTTATCAACGATCCCCAGCAGCTCCGTCGACTTACCAACCATCCCCGGCAGCTCCGTCTACTTACCAGCAATCCCCTGCACCCCCAGGGACGTTTCAAGCCGCTTCGTCAGCTCAGTATCCTGGAAGACCTACGCCGATCCGAAGAACGACAAATAGAGGCGACCTCTTTGTTGCTGCTGACCCATTCAAAACATCGGCGAGCAACAAGCATGATCAGGTTGCAGATGGTGTAACCTTCGACGATATCCCAGTCCCTGGCCAGCAACCACAACCACCTAAGCCAATGGGTAGCGGACGACCTGCCAGCAATACGCAGAGACCTGCCAGCAATACGCAGAGACCTACCAGCGGTACGCAGAGACCTACCAGTGGTACGCAGAGTCTATATGGGAGCACTCCGCACTCCTCAGCACCGATGAGCCAGAGCGCGAGTTTCCCAGGGCAATACACGGGTACCACTCCAACTTCACGCCCCTCGGTGCCAACGCCGTCCAGCAGCAGTTATACGAGACCACAATCGTCGTCTGCACCTGGGTACGCGACGACCCCCGTGTACAGCTCACAACCAGCCCCCTCTATTTCTTATGGGGGTAGTTCCACTGCCCCTGCTTACTACGGTAGCCCCTCTCACTCGCAATCGCAGCCAATTCCAGCACCCTCTATTTCTTATGGGGGTAGTTCGACTGCCCCTGCTTACTATGGTAGCCCCTCGCAATCACAATCACAACCAATTCCATCAGCTTCTCCCCCACCAGCCACCCCGGCAATGCCACCATCGCAAACGCCAATAAGGCCTCCCATGGAAGTGACTCCAGTGCAGCAAACTCCGATGCAAAACACGTCTCCGATGCCGATCTCTTCAGGAAGGGCGTCTAGTTCTGTTCCGGCTGATTCTAGCACACCGGCTAGCACCCCTTACCAACCTCACGATTCAGGCGCGTCGTCCCCAACGAGTCCAGCCTCACCGCTCCCTAACACGGAACAACCTGCCAGCCAGACACCGCGGCCACCTACTCCTTACAAGCCCCCTACTCCCTACAATCCTCCTACTCCCTACAATTCCTCTAGTCCTTACAATCCTCCTACTCCCTACAATCCCCCAACTCCCTACAATTCCTCTAGTCCTTACAATCCCCCAACTCTCTACAATCCCCCTACTCCTTACAATCCCCCAACTCCCTACAACCCCCCTGTTCTCCCATACGACCCGGCTCCTTTTCCCCCGGTTTACACGAGCCCATTTCCCGATGCGTACAACAACCAATATGACCCACCTCAACCAGGTTCCCCCACCCCGCCCAATTCACCACTCTATCCGCCTGGACCACTGTGGACACGTCCGGACTCCATCAAATCTTACAAACCATCCTTCTTCCACCGAGTATTAACCACCTTCGCTTGGATCTTCTGCTTGCCGTGCATGTTCCTACTTCACCGGCGGAGAAGAAAGTACAGCGCCCCATGGACAAGCGACTTTGGGGACAAGCCCACCAACTCAAAAGTCGTTCTAACTTACCTCGTCCACACCTTCCCGCGTCAGGCGTATTTGCACATACTCCTCCGCCTGCCCGAGCTCTACTTTTCTCGCGTGGCGCGGATATTCGAGGAGGCTGATTTGACGTTGCCGGAGATCAAGAAGATGGCGCTGGAGACGGCGTCGAAGGGGAAAGAGACGCATTCGATACATCTGGCGTTTGAGACGTCGTCGGTCCCGCCTGCGTATGAGAGCTTGAAGCTTACTTGGGAGTCGTTCATAGATTCGGTGATGAGGGAGTGGAAGACGTTCAATGTTATTTCGGTGTTGTTGCTCTCGTGAGTTTCTTTCCGCCATTCTATTCTAATAAAGAGACTTGTACTGATTATGCATTTACGTTGACAGCGCCATTCTGACCATCCTACAAATTCAGTCTGCAGCGGACGATCCCGTTGTTCGATATTCTTCGTTGTTCTCGCTGATTTGCGCCTTGTTCAGCTTGCTTTTCGGGTGTATGTACATCATTCGATTCGGAAGCATGCGCAAGACATACAAGGCTGCGGAATGGGCGTTGGTACGTCTCTTGGCCCTTTGGGTTCGCATTCAGCGGCTGAATCTAGATTCAGGAAGCAAAAAAGTCGCGGACTGTTGTATTGTGGAACGTCTGGATTCTTCTGGCGATGCCGGCTATTTGGCTGACATGGTAAGTAACATGTGCATGTGCCATGCTCGTTTATCATCTAAAATGCCTCTGCATTACTAGGTCACTGATCCTCTACATTTTCTGCATCATGGCCTTCATCTGGCGGAGTGGGACTGGGGATGATGGTACTTCACCACCCCCGTCGCTCTCAAAAGGTGCAACCTTGGGTATCCGGATCACTATTACCATTGTTGTGGCCATCGGTGTTATCTACGGGTTCCTCATTTTGAACACCTTCAAACTCTACGGTACGCGTATGGACAAGGCTTGGAAAGAACGTATTGATGGTTGGTTGGATGAGAAAGCCCAGCAGCAGCAGGATGGCCAGGGACCAACTTCATACTCAGGAGTACCTATCTCACCAACGACGTATCCTCCACCCGACCGCCAGGCGACTTATAACTCTGGCTACCAAACCCCATACGACCCCCCCCAATCCTATAACTATGGTTCGTCATACCCAGACTACGTCGATCCCAGAGCTCCGGAGCCATACCGACCTGGATCAACATACGGAAGGATATCTCCATTCCTGGGCCGCGTTCCATCCTATCGATCGACTGCATACCCTCGTCAAGGATACCCGTATGAACCTGACTCAAAGCACCGTAGCGTACCGAGTGGGCCGTCTACGGACGCTTACCCCCAATATATCCCACCCAGCTATATCCCACCCAGCTATATCCCGCCCAGCTACACCTATGGTCCATTCCCAGACAAAGAGAAGAGGGATACATCACCTCCCCCTGACTCTCGACCTGACTCGCCCGTCTCGTCTTCTATTCATGCCGGTGCCTCTCAAGCTCAATCCCAACAATCCCATTCCAGACCAACGACACCCGAAGACCCACCCCCCTCCATACGCTATGTACCATCCGGCGCACGGCCCTTCCCCGGCCCTGGAATCAAGCTCCCTCTTGCCTCCCCAACCCCGAGTGCTCTATCCGACCTCCAACCCACACCGAACACAATAGCCAACACGATAGCCAACACCAATATAGCTCCCCCAACGCCGCCCAGCATCTCCCTGCGAATCGACCCAGGTCGTCGATCCGCGTCAAGATCGTCGGCGTATGACTCCGCTCCAAACACGCCTGAGCGGGAGCGCGATGACGACGGGGAGAGGGGAAGATTGCTACACAGCCCTCATGTTCATTTCGTCGACCCGTCGACGCCTAGTGCTACATCGCAAGGGGGAGGGTCGGCGAGCAGTATCCGAACCAGCTTTGGTCATGAGCTGTCACCTTTTGATGAGCGTTTGCTTTCGAGGAGGTCGTCTGGGTATATTTCGTCTGGGGTTGGCGACAGCCCCTCGACTAGTGCCTTGGAGAGAGAGCCTAGGGAGCAAGAGGATGAGAAAATGGCACGGCTGCTACAGGAAAGTGGTTTCCTGTAACCACTTTTGCAATCATGATAGTGTTCTGTTTCTTCAGACCTTTTCAGACCGGCCAAGTACGGGGACTACTTATACAACAATTGTATTGAGCCCGCCGACCCCGGCACGCATGGGATCGAAGGATACGTTGAACACGGCGTTGGATGCGCTGTTCCAGAAAAATAAAAAACCATGATCGCTTTGGTCTCTCCACTTCGTCTTTCTGCATCTATGTATTAGTTCTTTTCGGGCATTTTTCGTCTTTGGATCACATGCTTGCTTTCTGCCAATTTTTCGTTTGACACTGGAGTACTAGCTGCATGTTCGTTGTCAATGTGAATATTGCTGGAATGCTGACAGGCTTGGTTTTCTGTGAGAGACAATGCAAAATCGACGCAAGTCAGAACTCCAGTGTTGTTTTCTGGCATTAACAATTTGGATATGGACCACCTAACCACTAACTGTAATCCTGATTTTTTTTTAAGCTCGCGTAATTCCATGATCATGAACCTTCGATTGCCGCTAAACTGTCAAAATGCCTGTTGACACTTTGCTTCATCCAAAATTTAAAGTTGCCAGTGGTGGTAAACAGATGCGGTACCGGCGCGCGTCTTTCGAATCCTAGATTCACTCATGTCAAGGTTATTTATATATTTCGCCGCCCCAAGCTTGAGGTGCTCGGGACGATTGAGGGGGTGTCTAAGGAGTGCGACCACCGTGACGAACATTACTTATTTAAAGACGAATTATATATTGAGCTTTACATACAAAGTAGCTGTGATTCACAAGCCTCGTATATAGGGATGAAGCTGTCATAAATCTGGGTATTCTCCGGGGTAGGTTCCGCCACACATTCCATCCCTATTGATACCTCACTGTCAATCATATCCACAGATGCCCCGGAGTCATTTTCCACAAGTTTCCGCCATGCATACCTCGCCAGAAGGGCACCGCCCACTCCAGCAGCCTCTTTTGTAGTCGAGACGAACACTTTCATGCCTAGTACGTCCTGTTTTAAAAAGTTCTCAAATCAGAAGAAGCTTTCAAGAATTCAGAGGGTATTACCGCCGCCAGCTGCCTGATCGTCTGATTGGCAGATGAGCCTCCAGTGATAACCAGACGCTGCAGAGGAGGCGAATTTTCAGGCAATACGGCCGCGATCCGTGAACGGATTGATAAAAACTGGGATTCTAGAATAGCTCGAGGATGAAGGGACGGCGGTATATCGTCGACGGGATGCGGCTTCTTATCTGCTCTGGTTGAATTTGTTGTAAAATAGAACTCTCCTTTCACGTTTGGGGGAATTATTTCTGGAAGGAGGAAGTAAAAGCCCAGAAAGCCCGCGCATCCCGGTGGTGCGTCTTCAACAAGTCTGTTAAATTCAGTCCAACTACCGTTGGCAAACCTGTCCCTGATCTGTTCACGGGCAAGAGCACCGTTCTTGTAGCATAACATCGCAATATGGCCTCCAGGTTCTATTGGATGGGCCAGAAGATGAGAAGTAGTAAAGCTTTTTGGACTCATGGAGGAAGGGGGAATGGAAAGCAAGAAAGTTGTCGATGTTCCGAGCGAGAGGATGGCATCACCGGGAGCCGACAGAGATATAACAGTTGCGGGGTTATCTCCAGTAAAGGAGGCGATAATACAGTCTAATTAGCCATGGGGTCAGCACACTGCAGCTGCGAATTTAAGAGGAGGGTAGACACCTTGATTGAATCCCCATCTTTGAACCCACCAAGGAGAGATTTTGCCCAGAAAAGTCCCGCCTGCAACAGGCTCTGGTCCTAACTTGGACCTCAGCTCGGACCCACCACATATTTCTAGAAGTTTGTCTTCCCATTTACACGACATCACATTCATAAGATTCATGCCACTGGCATCCGATACCTCAATGGGGGCAATGCGTGCAAGAAATAATGAAGACACAAAGGAGGAGACGAGGGATATCCTGGCAGTTGCACGGTATATAGCTGGGTATAAGCGGGATATCTTTTCAGGCATAATTCGTTAGCAAGAGAATAGCTGTCAGGAAACAGCGATCGTTATCACCCGAGATATCTGGTTGCCGGTGAATCGTTCATAAGCTCTACTGCCGGTCAAGTCTGCAAGAGCTTGTGGGCCACCGACGAGGTCTTCGAGCCGTTTACACGCAGCGGTCGTGGATGAGTCCTGCCAGGTGGGCGAGTTGTGTAAGGAAAACGCCGAGGGAAAGAGTTGCGAAGCGAGCGATTGGGAAGGATCCAAGCCGGAAAGAAGTAGTTCTGCACAGTCAGTCCAAAAGACTGAGCCATGTTGCTGATCGGAAATATGAAAGTGAGTGTTCGACTTGTTTCTAGCCCAGGGCGAAAGACCACACCTGACAAGCCCCAGACACTGCAACTACGGCACTAAGGTCGACATCTACGTTCTCCATTCTTTCAAACAAAAGATCGATAGCACCCAACCACATCTCAACTGGAGAGGTGACCTGTCCGTCTTCCGGTCCTTTGAGAACTCCACCAGTGGTTCCATGGAGAGGTAAATCAGTATCAAAGTGTACAGACGCCTCATGAACGACGGTATAATGTCGATCGGTTATAACAGCTTTCAGTTGTTGCGTTGAGAGATCGAGACCGAGGAAGAGTGGGTTGGAGGACATGATGATTCAGAGGTTGATGCGAAGTGGGCCTTAGGCCGAAAAGAAAGACGGTCCCGTCACGGCTGACGAAAGCGTGACGAGAGCCAAACAAACCCGAGCGATCTGGGGGGAGAGTGGAGAGCGCGCGCCCACACGCCACATCGCAACCGGCGGAAGCGAGCAAGGAAACGGCAGCACGGTGCCCTCCCCCCTGTGCTGCCATTCCCAACCTCTGACTCAGGCAGCTGGATGTGCTCACAGGAGAGGGACAATGTATGTGAGCCTCACGCTTGTCCTCCCCTCGTCAACGGAGCAACGGAGACCGTGTCATCATGGAATGGAGAATGGGAATGGGATGAACAGACACAGGTGAGAGAGAGCCGAACAGACAGATAAGTCTAGCCACTCAAGCAATGTGGCGAACCAGGAACCAAACAAAACAGAAGGGAACACTCACCGCTGCACACATATAACAGCTTTTGGATTGGGGAGGGGACACATGATTCCAGCTGGACAGTGAGCAGTTGGGGCAGAGGCAAATGGCTGGAGTGGTGAGTTTGGGGAGCGTACTCTTTCTTTTAAACAAGAATGTAACAAGTTGTTGTCATCCGATCAGGATCTGGGATCCTTCAACTATTCCTCAACCCGACCCTTGCACCCAAGTCCGCTGTTTGGCCTTCAAGACCCTGCCGATGTGGAAACGTCTTGTGGGAGCCCGGAGCGTCTTTTTTTGCGCTTCGAGACCCATCTTTTCGTACTTCATGGACATTGTACCCCCCGCGAAAATTTCTACGATATGCTTCGCACCCGAAAAAATGACGTTCCGACCTGGATCTGAAGACGATCCCTCATCAGATCACCCAGGCCAATCCGGCCCCTCTCCCCTTTGGAACTCTCACGTTCGCTGGAAGAATGAGGCAAGTACGAGGCATTGCGAGACGCCGCACTTTGGCGTTCAAGCTCGTTGTAAGCTTTTTTTTTAGCAGGTTTTCACCAAACATTGAATATTTTCGTGAGTTCTTAATCGTTTTTTCTGTTCTGGGGCTCATATGAATCGTCTACCCAGTGGGAAACACGGGCCTCATTTTCGAGATGCTGCACTTTGGCATTCGAGCTTGCCGCAAATTTTTTTAGCAGGTTTTCACCAAAAGTACAGAACACAGAATATTTCCGTGAGTTCTCAATCGTTTTTTCCGTTCAGGGGCTCATAAGAATCG
>KN838949.1:10362-27605 GCA_000827195.1 Laccaria amethystina LaAM-08-1
GAATCCTTGGAGCAGAACATCTAGATACAGTTACTGCCATGGCAGATCTTGCAGTAACATACTGTGATCTGGAAAAGTATACAGAGGCAGAGAAGTTGGAGATTCAAGTTGTTGATGCCAGGAACAAAATTCTTGGACCAGAACATTGGGATACAATTATGGCCATGGAAAATCTTGCAGGAACATGCAGAGCCCTGGGGAATCACCCAGAGGGTGAGAAGTTACAAATTCAAGTTGTTGATGCCAGAAACAGAATCCTTGGAGCAGAACATCCAGATACAATTACAGCCATGGCCAAGCTTGCATTGATATACTATAACCTGGAGAAATATACAGAGGCAGAGAGGTTGGGGATTCAAGTTGTTGATGCCAGGAACAGAATTCTTGGAGCAGAACACTCAGATACAGTAACTGCCATGGCGAATCTGGCAGTAACATATTGTGATCTGGCAAAGTATACAGAGGCAAAGCAGTTACAGATTCAAGTTGTTGATGCCAGAAACAGAATCCTTGGAGCAGAACATCCAGACACAGTGACTGCCATGGCCAAGCTTGCATTGACATACTATAATCTGGAGAAATATAAGGAGGCAGAGAAGTTGGAGATTCAAGTTGTTGATGCGAAGAACAGAATTCTTGGACCAGAACATCCAGATACAGTTACTGCCATGGCAGATCTTGCAGTAACATACCGTGATTTGGAAAAGTATACAGAGGCAGAGCAGTTGCAGATTCAAGTTGTTGATTCCAGAAGTAGAATCCTTGGACCACAACATCCAAATACAGTTAGTGCAATGGCAGATCTTGCAGTAACATACTATGATCTAGAAAAATATCCAGAGGCAGAAAAGCTGCAGATTCAAGTTGTTGATGCTCAAAGGAGAATCCATGGAGCAGAACATCAGGATACAATCATGGCAATAGAAAAACTTGCAGCAATGTTCAATGGTCTGGGAAAATGTACAGAGCAAGAGCAACTTGAGACCCAAATTATGAATGTAAAAAAGAGTATCCCTGGAGAAAAACACCAAGCCAGTGTAAGAACCATGGTCACTCTTCCAGCTAGCCATGTTACCAATGGTAGAATGGATAACCTTGTGAAAGGTACTTGCTTCAGTTACTACTTTATTTATCCCAATTCTCATTGCAGCATTAATCAGAGCATGGTTTTTTCTATCTACCAAGGAAAATTCAGATTGTTAAATCCAAACTCAGAAATTGGATTCATAAAAAGAACACAATTTCAACATGATCACTTTGTAAATCCCAATTTGTCTTTGAAGTATCTTGACTAATTCTTGTTGGTGACAGGCAAGTAAAGTTAAGCAAAAGGATGAACATCACTTCAAACTTGATATTCTGTGTACTCACTCCCAATATTGCCTTCATGTATAGGTTCTAGGTCTCTCTGTGGCCACTAATTTTTGTGTTAGCATCTTCAATTCTGTATCATTTATGTACCAGCTCATTTTCACATCACATTGTCAGGGCATTCAGTAGTTACACCATACAAGCTAAGATGTCCATGTTGTCAATTGTCCAATGGATCATAGACATAGCCCAATGGGTACAATATAATTTGGCACTTTTCCACAGTAGTTGAACTCAATGACTTCAGGAAATAACATACATGGTTGGCCCAAGGGGTTAAGAATAGTAAGTAAATGTAAGTTCATGATTGAACCCAATGCACCAAATTTGGCTAATCCAGCTGGGGGGATATCATTCTGATCCCATTCTGGTATTCCCTTTCAAATTTCTGAAATATGTGTGATAATGCACTATTTCAGCTGGATTCACAGCCGGAGTTCCAATATGGCCATCCATGAATATGCCAGGTCAGTACTATGCTCCAGTGATTTCAAATTTCCAAAATATGCACATAAATTTAAAATTTCATCTGGATTCACAGCCAAAGTTCCAATATGGTCATGCTTGAATATGCAGTATAGGTATTTCTCTGCAATGCTTTCAAATTTCCAAAATTTGCGTGGAAATTCACCATTTTGGCTGCATTCATGGCCAGAGTCCTGTTCTGGTGGTGCTTGAATATACAATGTTAAGTATTGCTCTGTGATGCTGCCAAATTTCTAAATATACATGAAAATCCACTTTTAACTTAGGGTAGGTTAGGCCAATGGCTCATTCATTACGGAAGGTTGGTGATTGCCAGCATGAGCGTGGAGCATAGGACACTTATCAGCAGGTGATTCAAGAGGTGTCAGATCCACCAATCACAGGACATAGCTCCCACAGCATGATGGTACCACCCTCATACCATATTAGAGAAATTCACACAATATGGCTTGAGACAGTTTATTCTGTGACATCAAAGTGGCGTGAATTCAGCATCCACTAAAAGCTGCCTCTCATCCACTGCCTTCATCAATCTAATTTGATGTGCTGTCCTTATTAACTTAGATTTCCTTTGAAAAATGGTCAAATAATACTATAGTGTAACATACCACTCTCATTTCTTTTCTTCTGCCAATGTTACACTATCAATCTCGTTTACTCAAACCAACTACAACACTTCTACTGGCAAAAGTTCTCTTAAGTACCATTAAATCTCCACCCACTTTTCAATGCTACTGATGTCTTTCTTTGAAATACTTTATCATATTGCTATCTTTGATTCTGGTTTAGGAATTATCACAATTAAGATTTTTCTCTGACAACATGTATGCTCTTGAATCATATGAATGGACAGGAGAAGGTTGAGAGAAGGTTCCCCATGTCTTTTCCAGTTGGTGAGGTGCAAATAACTACTACAATCAAGGCAGAGTTGGTTTGAATTTGATGGAAAGGTGCCATGCTGTCTCTCAGATATCACCAGATGTGCTTTGTCATGAGTGGATCTAGTGTTTTAAAGTCAAGTCTGGTTCGGTTTTTTGCCTCGAAACGAGGCAACTGGCAACCGCAACCGGTATAAACCGATCCATATATTAAAGGACCATAACTGGACCGCTTCGGACTGGTCCTAATCGGTCCACAACGCAAAAAAACTGGTCTAGACCGGTTGCAACCGATCTTTTATTGTAAAATTTACGGTACCAAATAATTTAAATATTACCTCAGGTACATTGCGTACATAGATAGATATTTTAATTCTCTGTAGACTGATCAAAAGTTTAAGCAATTCCGTTAAGATTTGACTGAGATATGGCGAAAACAGAAAGGACAACATTCAAACTACATTTGTAGTTAGTAATTTGCAGTTTGTAGGTGCAACTCATTTTGGATGTTAAATAAATAACATCACATGGTACAAATGGTTATCTGTGTTTTTGTTATTTTTATGATGTCATATAGCTGTATATAAAATAATTATAGGGTCAGGTAAATTTACAACAAAATACATGTACAAAAAATGTTTTTGGCCATATCTCAACCATTTCTTGGCCGTTTTTGATGATTCAGGGACCGAAAATTAATTAAAAATGTGCGTGAGTAAGGTCCAACACATGATGGGACGAAAGACTGGTCTTTTTTGGTTTTTAAATATTTACAAAACATGGCAACTGGCAACTGCAACTGATCCCAAATGTGGGCAACTGCAACTGGGAAAAGACTGGACTGTGGTTCAGTCCAGTTCAGTCCTATGTATATTTTCAGTCATGTAGACTGGACCTGTGAACACTAAGTGGATCTGACATCCGCAGACTGAGGACCCCAGTCTATATAGGTAGAGGCCTGATCCTGAAAAGGGTGGTTTTGTCTGGACAACCCCAGGTCATTTCCATCCAGATTGGACCTGACCTCAAATTTTCAAAATTTGTCTGGGCTGCTGGATGAGGTTATTTTTTTGCTCAAATTTATCTGGCATCTATAGCAGCTAAAAACATGCCTAGAAGCCTCACAAAGAGTAGAAAGCAGTGTGGTGAGCACAAAAAGTGTAATTTCAGTGATAAGAAACATATCAGTTACTGGTACATGTAACTAGCCTTCTAAAACAGCATCCCCATCATTGTGCTTTTTCCAAAGTTGACTATGACCTCAATACAAAAAATACTAATACAATATGCAGCCCACCAGTATCGAACACTTGACCACAATGTCAACAGCCTTCACTCCAAACATTAAAAAAAATTTCCACCTCACCATTCAACTTATAATGTCCAGGTGGGCGACTCAGGCCTTACCAGCTCCAATTTCATTTTGTCTGGTCATGGGATTTGGCTAGGTTTGGGTTTTGACCTCTTCTTGTCCAGACTGGCACCCAGCCTTTTGGTCAAAATTTCTCAAAATTTGTCCGGATTGGCATCAGGCCTCCACCTACATAGACTGGGGTCCTGTGGACTGCCATTGGTGGATCTGACACCCCTTGAGGTGATTAGTGATGCTTAGGTAAGTGCCTGTTGTCTACAAACATCTTCATCAACAACCATGGCAGACTGCCCATGTTTGTAGTTGCTATTACATAATAGCAGGTGGCTATGTGCTTATGTTATAGCAGGTAGCTATGCATATGCTTATGTTATAGCAGGTAGCTATGCATATGCTTATGTTATAGCAAGTGGCTGTGTTTTCAAAGCTTGCTCATTGCTCCTGTAACACAAGGGGCAAATAGCTTTTGTCACCAGGTAAAGAGGTGATAAACAGCAAACAACTATGTTAAATATTTTATTCCACATTTGCAGCAGAAATGATCAGTTAAATAAAATTAATACTTTCCTGCTCGTGATCTTTGTTGAAATGAGTGATAAAAAGAAAATATTGTTGCCAGAGTAGGAAGATAAAGATCAACCCTGATTTGCTGCGGCAACAATGAGGAGGCAACTATTTAATGTCATTGACAGCTCGTTCTGACACAAAGAAACATGAACAAAGAATTTAATTAGTTGCCAAGAAATTAGATGAGCTTGCCTGCATAGGATTGTCTAATTCCCCAGCAATTACTCAATTCTTTGTTCCTGTTTCCTGGTGTCAGAATGAGCTTTCAACAACATTAAATCATTGCCTCATCATTTTTGCCACTGCAAATCAGGGTTGATCTTTATCTTCCTACTCTGGCAACAACATTTTCTTTTTATCACTCATTTCAACAAAGATCACGAGCAGGAAAGTATTAATTTTATTTAACTGATCATTTCTGCTGCAAATGTGGAATAAAATATTTAACATAGTTGTTTGCTGTTTATCACCTCTTTACCTGGCAACAAAAGCTATTTTCCCCTTGTGTAATACTTCTGCCCTCTCTGTAGCCTTCCACCACCTTTTTAGAAAATCAAGAGTACATTAATATTATTACATAAATGTGAGCTATCACCAAGGTACAAAATAATCCATACTGTTCCACAGAAACAATTGTTTTCAAAGCTTGTGTGTAAGCAGCCAGCATTTAATCACAAAAACCAAGTTCCTGACTGGAAAAAAGCTGTAATTATATGAAATGGTAATCATGCAAAGGAACATGAAAATAATATTTTTTACAAGGTATGTTCTCTAGTATGACTTGTAATTTGATGCTAATTTATAAAATTTATAGCTTGAGGAGCATCTTGTGCTCTACTTTCACACCTGGAAAGCTACCATAAACCATTGCATCACAATTTTGCAAACAAATAACAATACCAGGTTGTAGCTGCACAAATAAAAAATCTTGCTTTTTCAAAAATAGTCTGACATCAAATATAGCAGGTGTTCTGTGAGTTAGGTAAAGCTAATGATGCTCACTGACGTAGTGCGTATCTGACGAACTTTGGAAACAGAGGTTGGAGAAGGAGGTTAAAGGTGTGAGGACCACTCAGGGTCAAAAGGGGAGTTAGCAGGTGTAACCTAGCGAGGATTGCTTGCGCTGCGGAAATCCAGAGCAACAACCCCTGCTACTTCTCGGGAAATCCTCCAGAAGTTGGGTACAGACACATGATTGGTAATTCAATGATATCTAACTAGTAACACAGGTACTCTTGGAGTAATAGCATTAGTCACTAATCCTGAGACAATAACACTTACTATTGCAGTTGAAGTATGGTAAAATGCTTCTTCAAGTGCGAATCACAGGGGTGGTATTGAGTTGAGAAAAGATGATACAAAACATGTGTCCACCGCATGTAACTACTTGAGGCATGTGATACGTAATGTGACCAAGATCAATAATTGTAAATGTAAGTAAAGACCCATGATAAGTAGAAAGTATACTGTACAACGATCAGGAGTTGAATCCTCTGATACATCAAAGTGGAAGTGCTTCACATGTACCCACCAAGTGAAGGATTAATTACTCTAACCCAAATTCTTGAAAGTACTCCAGAGTTTTATAACATGGATGTGGATAGTGATTTTCTTTAACCATCACATGAGAGCAGGCCCCCTGAATTTCATGTCAAATGCCTGATCCCCATCTGGAGGAAATTTCAGATGAGCCTCAGCTTATCCGGAGAAAATTTGAGAAAAAATTGGAAAATGCCTGAGTCAAATATCCAGAAACATATTGCATAAAGTAAAGAGGCCTGATCCAAATTTGGATAAAAATCAATTTTAATATTGTTCAGAATTATTTTTTTGTTATCACTGAGCACATGTAGTGTTCATGTTGCTCACTTGCCTTCTGTGACCAACAATGTCAGGATTATGGTGATACTCTGGAAGGACCACAAACTCTTCAAAACCTTGAACTCATGCCATGAGGACATAAAGAAGGCATTGAGTGGGAAGGAGAAAAAGGGCACCAAAATTGAAACTGATCATGAGGATGACTAGTCATAGCTCTGAATAATTTAAATTTAAGGTCATGCAGTGGCATGGTGACTACTAGTGTTGCTGATGGAGTAGAAATATTTATGGGATACATACTAGGCCTAATGAGCAGATAAAAACTGGACAAAACCTATGCCTGATCCCCTATTTGAATAAAACTTGGGAAATTCTGTTGAGATGAAAATTGGAAATTTTAGTTATTTTGGGATCAGGCATTTGACATGGAATTCAGGAGTCAAATAAGAGCATGGAAGTCAAATCAGCCCAGCCCAATATGGTTGGTGGCCCATCACAAATTACAGTTTCATTACCTACTAAAATGTGGAGCAGTTGAGCGCTGCAGCGAGATCTCAATCATACCTTACGTAATACGCCACTACAAGTACTATACAGGGGCAGAGGTGAGTATTGTCCCTGTCGTTCTCATATCTTTAGTACTTACATTGATGTCTCTCTCAGGATACTAGGTACAGTACTAATGATATAGAGTCGTTCTTCCACTGGCTGAGGATACTCTAGGTATATTTCCAACATAAAAGACCTGCACAAGATGTCCTAGAAATTTTCAATTACCTCCAAAGAGAATCAGAGCATATGATCAATGCTGGAAATGCTTTAGGCCAGAATGTGAGGGCAGTAGGGCAAATAGATCCTGCAAAAACCCATGTGATGACTGCAACAGAGTAGATTGTGATGGGAGAGATAGCAGATGACCTACAAGGCCCTGTTAGAACAAGACTGATAGCTCAGGTATAGGTAGAAATGGAAGGAAGTATCAGTAGTTAGCAGTTCATGTATAGAAGATAAGATAAGATAAAAAATATTCTCTTTTTTTCGCTTTTTTTCTCTTTTTATTTTATTTTATTTTTTCTGGGAGCAGCTACAAACATGGTCCCCCTGCCACAACAACCACCTTTTCTTGCTTGAGTCGATGGCAAACACATGTTGCTGTGCATGTGTTTGTTGTTACATGCATTGCACAAGAGCCACAAACCATAGTAAGTAAATTTCTTTAGCTCCCCAACCTCAACCCCTCCCTGGACACATCACGTGATTTACTACGTAGAAACAATGTCTCCCTCAGACCACGATATGACTAGTTTGGCAAGATATTACCTGTAGTTATAAATTTAATTGAGGCTGAAAATAATCTCTTTTTTACATATGTTTCTTGCATATTCGTTTATGAGCACTAACACATAGTATAAATTACATTTACTGTTAGAGGTATTATATTCTTATTAAAGGACAGTATATATATGAAGTTCTGGTTCAGGTGGTTGAGCACTTGACTGTGGGAACTCTAGCTCTATGAGGTGCATAGTTCAAACACTTGTGATAGCACTATTTTTGTATTTTACCATATTAATCCATAATTTGTATCGTGTTGGAGCATGATGCATTCCGACAGTAATTTTTTTTCGATGCTAAGTGGGTTTTTCTACAGCAAGTCTGCTGCCATTATGTAAGTCCCGAGCCAAATCGGGATAACAGTGGAATTTAGTGCCAAAAGATACATATGCAATTTAATATGTAAAGAATTCATATTCTGATCCCCAGCCGTCCTGACATGAGTGTTGTTTCATTATCTGTGTAAAATAAGCTCATTACCCATTCCCATTATGGAAAACTTCAGTAATTTGCTTTATTTCTATTAAGTACATATCAACAAACTTAATTATAATTTTCATGCATTTAACAAATAGCTGGTATTCTTTCTTTTTTTGTTCCTTCAACATATGTAGATGCTAGAAAATGTGCAAAGTTGAATGTTGATTGTTTTGATCTTGGAGAATAAGATTTGATAAGGTCACGTGATGTGTCCGGGAGGGTTGAGGTTGGGGAGCTAATTTCTTTCAATCTATCCACGACCTAAAAATATCAACTTGGCTGTCTGTTGAGCTGTTCTATCTCTTCAGCTCCTGCACATCCCTGTTAAGGAGCACAGATCACCAACGATGACAACTGAACGTGTAGCTGAGACCGGAAACCTTGCGGTGTGCCATGCGCAGCAGAGTTTGGTACACCTCCTTGACGTTTGGACTCTTTTCATCTCTCACCCTTTTTCCAGCTGCTCCGTAGGTAGGGCATGTCATAGCCAACAACCAATGATAGGATTTTACATTGCGAACGGCATAGAAGGTACGTTTTGCGTTGTCTCCTCAACCGCCCGCCATTCATCTTTCCGGTGACTTTATCTAGATATATGCACGCATATCGCAGGGTGAGATCAAACTCGCCTGGGTCCATACAGAATCAGTCGGCAATGGAATGTACCCCAGCGAAAACCAAGAACGGATCCTCTCTCGCCGCAACCCATTCAACGGTACCTCCAAGATAACTGCGTGCTCATCTACCCTTCTAAGCACCCATTCTTGGAGACAATCTGCTTCCTCTACGCCGTCGTCCTCCGCATGGAATGAGCGTTGTCGCTGCACGATAGCTGCGTTGTTAACCAACACCTCCACCTCACTCTGCAATCCTGCGATCGAAACATCGTCATCACGGCTCTTTCTGTTGGCGGCTGAGAAGGCAGAACTAAGAAAGAGGTCGGGGATGTGGAAGAAGCAGCTTGGAGTAACATAACTATGCTTTCCTCCCGTTCTCTTGCCGGTGCACCTCCCCTTTTTCTCCTCATCTTTCTTGTTTCATCCCAGGACCGCCGTTTCTCAGTACACAGGCACACGGAACTCCTCGATGGGTTACGCGTCCTTGGGCTTCGGTCTCGACCTCGCCAGCATGAACACGTTCGCTTGGATTTATAAACCTGGAGGCAACAACTGGTTGTTGTTCTTCAGCTCTGATATCTGAAGATGCGGCGTAGGCTGGGGGTAGATTGGGATCTGAAACACCTCTTCCTCCTACAGCGGTGGGCATTTCGGGGAGAACTCGGACGAAATGGAGCGATTCACTGGCCTACGGGATGTCGAGTACTGGCACCAGCCTTCATGTACTTCCACCGTCGGAGCCGCAACCTACCACCTTTCCGCTTTTCAATTCAAGACCAAGTATGTTGAACGCCATCACGCACCTCAGTTTACACCCTAGTTTCACCGTCTCTTCGTTGAACAGGATCTGAGAGCACTGAGTCAGCCCTCTACCGTCCGTTTCTGCTGCTATACGCGTCTCCTGTCTGGGATGGAGGTGCAAGAAGTTGTTCAAACCCTGGTGGTCTTCCACGTTTCGTTATGTATCCCGGACTCCTCCGGATCCTTCGAAACCTTCCGATATCATTACCCCTCCGAAAACTCCCAGCGTCGCCGTCTCTTCGTCGAGCAGGATCTGAAGCTATCTGAAGACACCAAGTTGAGCTTCTATCGTTCTCCGGACATGTCCTTCTGCTGCTATAAGCATCTCATCCTTGAGGATGGAGATGAGAGGGGTTGTTTGAGTGGTGGTGGCACTACTTCCACTTCTTCTTCGATGTTTCCCTCTCCTCTCGAATTCGCTTTCTTCCTTCCAAACTTCCAAAATCCTCAGCTTCATCGTCCGCTTGTTAAGCAGCACATGAAAGCACCGGGTCGTTTCTCTGCCGCCCTGAGGACGTCTCTTTCTGCTGCTACAGGCATCTCGTATCTAGGGATGGGGGCGTCGGAAGCTTTTCGAGCGTCAGCTTCGACTTCCTCTTCGACGCTCCGTTATGTACCACTCGCTCTCATCTTTCCAAACCTTACAGTACTATCATACCTCCAAAACCCCCAGCTTCGCCGGTCCTTTGTTGAGCAGGACTGAAAACACCGAGTTGATTCTCTCTCGTTCATTTCTGCTGCTACAAACGTCTCATTTCCGGGATGGAGGTGTTGGAGTTTGTTCGAGTGCTAATGCCTCCACTTTGACTTCCTCTCCGATGTTTCGTTGGTGAAGATAGCTTTGAAGGAACACCTACAGGAAGGCAAGCGACGTGGGTTCGTGGAGCTGGGGCATTGTTGGGATGGGTGGGCTCGTGATTGACGTCCATTGGGGAGGCTTGCTGGAGCTTGGACAAAGGTGGTTAACCACACTTCGCCAAAGAAAATTGACATTTACCCCCTTGCTATCAAGACGCCGTCATACCGCTAAGGTAGTTGAACAGTACTCTGTCGTCAGCAATCTGTCCTCTGCATTCTGTGATTCAATTCATACTTATCTTCGGTGAGCCAAGAGGCTCAACTTGATATGAAAACTCTCATGGTCGGCCTCCTTTACGCCTCGAATACAGGCTCAGATCTATCCCACCTTCTTTCCACTTAGTATATTCCGGCATTTACAGGCATCGCAATGAGGTTCGCTGACCTTAGTTCACGCTAGCATCCGCCTTGACCTCAATCACTGCATACACGGCGAGCGAGTCCCTAAATAGTGTGGACGTTTCGATCGAGTGCCCACCCTCAATCGGTATCTCGACAACGCCGCAAGAAGGGGTCTCCCGCTGACCACCCTCTGGCCCCCCTATCCTGGCGATGTGATGCCAGAGAAGCTTCTACTTCCCCCACAACCGCCGCATTCAAGCCAGCCTCGGCCAAGTCAGTAAATCGACGTCAACATCGATTCAGCATAAAAACGCTATGCACGTACGTACTCACTTGTGAGCAGCCTTCCTCGCCCATTCCCCTACAGGCGAACACTCCAAATTCAAATTCATTTGCCCAGAATCGTTTCCACTCTGTATACAACGGTCACCCTGGCCTTGGTGGCCAACGCCGACATCATTGGATGGAGCAACAAAGATTGTACCGGGTCAGAAGGCCTCGACGATCCCTGCGCTGGAAAGTGCATCGACTTCCGGGGACGTAATTCCTTTCAGGTGGGTGTGAATTATATAGATTATATCTTCCCTTCTTTCACTGGTGATTGGTTGTAGATTGTATCTGGAGGCAATCACTGCGTGACGGCTTTCTCACAAGTGGGGTGTTTAGATATTGTAGCGGTCTATCGCAACCTTGGGAACGGGTGTGTGGATGTCGATATGACGAATGGACAGGTTTTCTCGATCAGGTGTTCCTCGAGTAATAAGTGCATCGGTTGAGGATGTAATGTGTAGGTGTATTTGGGGAGAAACGAATTTGACTTGAGTTCAGTTCAAGGCGCTGGTCTGAACAGTGAGAAGTCGAGTAAGTGAACTTGAGGAAATACAACCACGCCGTATTGAGCGCTGAACAATTCCCTCTGCGCCTTCATGCCTATCCATGAAGTCACTCTTGAAAGGTGGCTTTTGAATACGTATGTCTCACTTAACACAGAAACTACACTAAGATGAAGAAACGGACGGTAAACCAACCTCTGATATCACTCTCTTCGCCAGCCACTCTTTCGTCGCAACATCAACGGTGGTAGTTGAGACTTTAATTTGTCCCATCGGGCGGCCCGTCAGCTCAAGCCTCCACTCACGATATGCCCTAAATGTACGCGGTGCAACAATTCGAATGGTAGGCATCCCAATCCTACCGATGTCATTGGAGAATTTGTACCCCGGGTTTGTGAAAAGGGCCTCTTGTACTTTGCGTGGAGAAGAGTCAGGATCGGGCCCTGGAAACCAAAGCTGAATAGGAAGCGCGAAAGGGTGCCGGTAAAAGAATACACACCTAGCTCTTCCTCGAGTTCTACAAAATAGCCGTAACTCGGCGGAAATTGTCGGTCGTCCAGCTCTGCGACGAACTCCAAGACACGACCGAGCGTGTAGTGAGTTGAGTGAATAGCGTTTTGAATCAACTCTTCTGACACCATCTCCGCAAGGATGCGGAATCCGACACTGCGGGTTGGATGAGGAGAAGTGGTGATGTGAAGATGCAATGACAACATACCCTCGCCGCTCGATGAAGCGGATAAGAGGCTGTCCGTCACTTGGATCAAATCCGCCAACTTCGACAACGTCCCTCATCTGGTATCGCCAGAGGCCGTTTCTGGTGGTTGCCACAATCTCGTACCGTTTCCCGGTTTGGAGCTCCCACTACGAAATGGAGTTAATTCTTGGTTAGTTTGTAAGAGGAGATGGCGTACTGCTTGATGAAGTGCTTGTACCGACTCAGGTTCAGTGACGTCGAGATACTCGAAATGCGAATCACGAGAAACGCGATAAAGGTTGTGATCGTTTGTTGGATCATACCCGTGTCCGATGACACATTCGCTTGAAATGTAAAGTATGCTTTCAATTTCAACGTTGGGCCCAATATGATGTCGAATCTGGAGATGAATATGAGCTCAGGATGCATCCGACTTGGATTGAGTCATACCTTGGGAACAATGGCGGCGTAACTTCCACTGCTGATTGTTCTGATGGTTTTCAGCGACGGCCAGATCTGCTTCAACCATCCTTCCGTCCCTTTTTGTATTGACCGGAGCTCTGCCGCGCGGTGCGGATTTGGCTTGATTTGTGCCTGTCCAATGTGTAAGTCGAACGTAAAAAAGAAAATAGGTTTCAAACCTCTAAAAATGGTCTGCAATAATCGAGATCGTGGACATCGGGTATTTTTCCGCTATCGACGCTATCGACGACGATGTCCCAGTGTTCCTCGAGAGTCAACACAGCGTCGTAAAAGACCGATGTATAGCCGGCACGCATGAAGACAAGCGACGGATCCGTGACAGCGAAGAGCATAGTCATAAAGAGGTTTCCCAGGAAATTTGGGATGTACCTAACTGCAAAAGGGACGGAGGAGAGGGGGGCTGTGGAGAGGGCACCTCTTCAGTAATCGTGATCCAATAGTAGCGACAGAAGAGTGGAAAAAAAACTTACGGGTCTCTGTCATGGCTTTGTTATCATCTTTTACTGCAATACCCATGCGCCTCCTCATGATTCCGCTTCCAACGTTGGTAAGAAACACTTCCTTCTGCAATTCTCCCTGCTCGTCGACGATTTCCACGGCCGGGCCACAGAAGCGAAAAGTGCTAAATGCGCAGAATCTAACGCCATCGAAAGTGGGGTCAACGTTCTCCGCTACCGGATACCTCGGGAACGATTTGAAGGCCGACCCCGACGTCCCAGACGTTTGAGCAATGAAATCAGGGAAACCGGGGGAGAGCAGATCGCGAACGGCGGTGGAAGGGCAAGGTGACTTGTCAAAAAAGCGGGAGACGAACGGCTGATACGCGTCGTAGAGAGAAAGGGGAACTGTCTCGTAAAATTTCTCTACCAAATCTTGAGTGTGAATGGCTCCGCACGGACCAGCATCAACATTCCCGACCGCTTTCGGCACTGGAGTAGGAGGGACGCTGAGGCGATCGCGAAATTCTGATAATAGAGCGGCTTCTCTAAAAAAAATAGTCCCATTGTTGGTTTGTATGATTTCGGTAAGCACGCTTTCTAAACTCTTCTGCAGGTTGAGCTTCAGTTCAGGTGTTAGCGATTGGAGGGGCGGTGGGGGAGGAGCCATTACTGTTGCCGTGAACTTGATCGAGGACAGAAAAATGGGAGCGTCAGGACGTCCTGAAGTGGATGGGGGCGAAGTGGTTCAAATTCCGGAGAGCTTCCTTTATAAACCACAGTGTGAGAGCGATAACGTCTGAAAGGGATGGGAAGCCTTCGGCCTAAAAATGAAATCTTCGTTGTGACTTTTGAAAAGTGCCTCGGCTCGGCAAAGTTCCATACCATGGGAGCGGAGCTGGGGCTCCCTTGCAGTGGAGATTTCAAAGACCAGTTCCTAATCGTTTACCAAGCCATGGAAGTAGGTAAACAATTTGCCAGTTCGGAGTGGTCGACTAGACTAGGTGGCTGAGCGTGGGTTGTGTTGAATTTGATTTAGCAGGAAACCATCATATTGGTTCCCTTTCTCTAGCTGGCTGCTCGCGCAGCTGTTTTTGGAATGATGAGAAGCTACGCATTCTTCGCATCAAGTGGAAATGGATTTGTTAGGCGAACGGGCTAGTCTCGACACCAGCCGTTACGGTGTGTAGATATATGTGGTTTGTAATAGTTACCGTAATTACGGCCTTCCTGCTTTCCCAAATAAGATACTCCCCCCTCCCTCAGATTTCACATTGCGAATTACACCGAGGCGACTGGTTTCGAGTCTACGAACGGGCATTATTGTGTCGATTACAGGTTGCTTAGAGAACTTATGGGAGTAATTGCTTGGTAATTGCGGTCTTGTTCGGTGAACAGGCGCCATGTCGTAGAATGGAGAAGTGGGAATAATTGGGGACTTCTCAGGTGAACGGGCGTTGTGTCGGTTATGGGTAACAGAAATTGGGACGATTGCGGTCCCATTCGGTGAGTGGAAGTACAGCATAAAGTTCGTAGCCGCAGGGCAACCGTGTCACAGTCTATTTATGGAGCTGGAACCATTCACTACGTTTCTCCGCCTTCCGAGTCCCTTCTCACCCACTCATCTACCATCATACTAGACAGGGATGTATCATGTCACGGTGGTATCCTTCAGCCCACATAGCAGGAATCGACGACTTTTAGTGCGAAACAAGCGTAGGAGCGGCTTGGAAGGTTCGTTCCATCACGAAGTTGACTTTTGGTTTCCCGTCATTCATCAGCATCTTTACGATGACTTTGCCCAGACAGATGCACCTAATGTGCAGGACCAAGATCCTAAGCTTGTCTAAGTTCCCTTCAGGATTGATTGGCAGCGGGACGGGCCCCCACGCAAACCACACAACGAAACTTCCTCGACTCCTTCAACACTTTGTCAGAGAAAACACCAGTACATTTCATCATTATGCCGATCTTACCACCAATTCCACGAGGACCCTACCCCCTCCATGCCCTTTCCCTCCCCATGGCGTGAAGCGTTGTCTTGCCATAGACGGCTATGACACACTGCCCATACTGCCCTTACCATTCGGTCTGTGCGGTCGTAAAGCCATCCTGGTTCAATGTCCGTTGCTGCAAAAACAGAACCGAGCGACACACCTTAGCTTTCCTCTCGTCGTAATGCAATCTGGAGTATGTACTCTCCCCTCTTCCCCTTCATCCTTCTCGGCCCAGCAGGAGGATGATAACGACTCGGACCATGGCTTATGGCCATGCAGATAGGCTGAACTTCGTGATGGGTTACTCTGTTACCAATTCCTCGCATATGGTTGCCGTTCCTTGGTTGTGATACCCAGTCACCTACGCCCCAAAGTGCCATATGGGCCTGGGATCTGAACCACGTCTTCCCCATTCAGCGGGGGCTTCGAAGAACATGAACGAAGGGCAGGTGCAAACTGTACCCACAGGTCGCAGAATATTAGGCCAACAATCACTCAGGTACTAGTCAAGACGAATTGCGTCTGCATGCATGATGTCAAGTCCGGGCAGCCCTCAGATGTTGTCCCCAAAGCAGCATGTACAACATACTCCTCTCGGGCTCTCTTTCACCTAACCTTCTTATAACACCCTGCCTCCAAAACTCCCATTTTCGTCGGTCCCTACTTAAACAGCATCGAAAGGGCAGAGTTGGTCCCGTCCTATTTATGGGCATTGGTTTTTCCTTGTACAAGCCCCTCGTTTCCTGCCTGGGATGGAGGTTGGAGACCTAACCTAACCCTAACCTAACCTCTATTCCGACGTACTTTTCTAGTCTTGTTGGTGAAAGTATCTTCGAAGGAGCACCCACTACAAGGCGGGGACGGCCACGTGGATTCGGGCCATCGTTGGGATGGGAGGGGCCTCTTGCTCGATATCCATTGGGGTAGCTTGAAGGACCTTCTAAACCTTGGGAAAAGGATTCTGAACATGCTTCGACACAAAATCGACTACCACTACGACGGGTAGTCGCACATTTGTCTGTCGCGTCATTTAGGCCTTTATTCTGTGATTCAATTCGTTCTTCTCGTCGGTGGGCGTGAGCGGCCTTCATGATTCGGCAGAGCCAAGAGGCTCGACCCCACTTATGATGGTCGACCTCACTTTACGCCTCGGATCCAGGCTCGACTCTATCCCACCTTTCATTTAGTGCATTCCCGCCTTAGTAGGCGAACCATGATTAATGCAGTCCTTCGACCATATCGATGACTTTATTCCGCGCTACCATCCACTTGGCCTCCATCAGTATATATGCGGGGGCTTACAGAAATCGGCGTGCCAGGCGTGCATGGAGCGTGCCAAGCGTGCAGAGCGTGCACGCTCCTTGATTTTTTGCTGCTGATAAGTCGAACTTTAAACACTGGCATCTTTCTGTATTGGTCAACTTCATCGTTCTCAGAGCGCTCAGTATTATTAGAATAGAAATTTAGCACATCGGAAGAACGATTTCTGCCCCTCATAGTCATTTATAAGAAATTCTGATTCTGGAAGTTAGTCATTGACGCCATGTGGCAATGACTAACCTGAATTCAATGACGTCGAGAGGGTTTTTCTCCGCCATATCTAGGGAACTTTTGACGCTGTTGCGTCATACAGTCTCACTAAGATCCAGATCACCAGCACCTGATGTCTTGCCTTATTTAGTGTCATGCTTAGTTTGTAGCATAGAATAGCAAAGAGCCTTTTATATTCCTAGGTATTAACATGGCTCATGCGAATTCCTGATTTATATGCACGCTCCACCACACACCTGCGCACGCAACATGCACGCTCTGCACGCAACATGCACGCTCTGCATGCCACATGCACGCTCTGCACGCCACATGCTCTG
>KN838950.1:0-25888 GCA_000827195.1 Laccaria amethystina LaAM-08-1
TTGGGGCTAATGGTAACATGCAAGAGGTGTGTCCACAACGCACTTTCCATTAACCCTCACTTACAGAAGTGTAGACTCCTCGAGTTACGGCTCCATCTGGCGCTTACTCGGTGACCTCGAATTTCGGCTATGCAGCAGCTCCGAACCGATTAGACGAGTGGTTGCGAGGTCTTGGGAGGAGGGGAAGGGGGGGTTAGAGGATCATCAATGGCAGGCTGCTCAGAAGTGATTTAGAAAGTAGAGAAACTATAGGTATATACATCCTGTAGTACCCTACAAACCAGAAATATAGGCCCATTTTCCCCCTTTAAACCACTTTGTGATCCCCTAATTCTATTGTCTTTTTCAAGCATTTCTACAGTCTTTTATCTCTCTTTTCAACCTCTTTTACGGCCACTTCCCAATCCAATTTACCCACTTTCGCCACTTTGGAAAGCTAAAATCGCTTTTCAAACAATATGGACTGGGATTCCTAAAGCGGAAACGCTTTCTCGCTTTTACGCTTTCAAAAGCGTTGAAAGCGGTTGAAAGCGGACTTGTGATTCTACTGATGTGTTTATGCACTGATAACGTGTCGCGTCTTGGAAATCCTCAACACAAACCCGCCTTGTTTTGGAAACCCAATTTTCCTCAATACCTTTGAAGAATGGACATCATGTCTCACCCAGTCGGCCCCCACCACGGAACTTCTGAGCGCTCTCCGACTGAAGCCCGCGGACGCATGGGTAACTTATTTGCTCACCAAAGGCAACAATTTTCAGGTCGTCCTTGACTGGCTGGAGGTTAGTGAACGACGTTCAATCTCCAATATTGACTCTAACTCTCATCCAGAAAATTGACCCTCCTCCACTTGACGTGATTCAATATTGGCGGGACTTCCGACAAACAAAGGGGACCGAGTTCAACTTCTTTGTCTGAAGCATAGAGATACCGCAGATCACAGCCACTAATCAAAGACGTTTATCAGCATACGTCTGCGGTATGGAGTGGACATTTCGCGCTTGGGGATGTGGGAAGAAGCCCACCTTGTCGCTCTGTGTGCGTCCGAATGACCATGCACCTACGGTACGTCGTTTCTACGAATCAAATGAGCTCCACCATAACAACCACCATCTGCCGCTCGCACGCCTCAAGCAGCCGAGCCGAAGTCAATGGTACGGTATCAGCTAAGTGAAGGGTTGTATGGGTAGTCAAGCAGATGGTTGACCGCGAAAGTCAGCAGTGGTTGACCCGCTTGTGAGTTAAGTCCCGCTTCTCAACGTCCATCTCTTATAACTATATGGTGCCTATTAAAACGTACAGATTGTGCAAGGACGATGGGGGGAGATTCTTCATCACATGATCCAACTTATCGAGCGCTTCGATAGCTGTTGGCCGCTTTGCAGGATCGGCATTTTCTAATGATTCCAGAATGTCGTCAATTTCAGAAATTGATGACTATTCAGCAAACGATATGATATTGAGTGTCCGATCAACGCTGAATAAAAGCTGGGGAATACCTTGAAAAAAGCAAGTCCCTTCCCCAGTTGCCAAATGTCCAAACGAAATGGACAGTAGGTTAGTTCTTTTTCTAATAGCTCGGGTGCTGGTGTTTGTCCATAGACATCAAACGACACTGGGAAATCTGTTAAAAGACGATCCGCAGGCAAAGAATCTGCCGGAAAGTCAACTGCGAGCTCGAAATCAATGAGGTAAAGTCGAGGTCGCGTCGTCGGCCGCCTAGTCGACCCGGGAATGAGCGTGTGTGGAACCCACTCTACCAAGAAGTTGTTGAGAAACACATCCTATATTAGGGAATCTATAAGTACACGAAACGACAAACGCAAGGGACCCTCACGCGATGCGCAATTCCAAGGCCATGGATAAACGAGACAGCCTGGAATTATCTGTGAGCAGATTTTGACTCAATTGGTTGGACATGGACAAACCTCGAGAGCCTGTAAGATCAGGTACATAATGTCCTCCACAGAGTTAGTAAAAAGCCTCGTCATCACCGCTCTCATACTCCACCCAAGCATTGGGTATATTCCCAGATGTACATCTTCATAAAATATTTCGTGTTCCATTGGGAGGATGTGGTTGTTGCTGAGTACCAAATTTGATTTGGTCGACAGCTTTCGAATTATGCGAAGATGATCATGACCCTGCCCCCCAACCGTGATGACGCGAACTACAAAATCCCGCCCGTCTACGTGACGTAAGGCGAAGAAACGGCCGTTCTAAAAGCCTTGAATAATAGCTGTTTCATTGCACAAAAAGACTAACCATCAGGTTGAACCTTTCCCATTGCATCGCGGCCAGAGACGGGTTCAAAAAGGACAAATACGCATAGCCACTTGGTCCAGGAATCACCTCGTCTCCAAGTGGTGGGGCGAGGATCAAATCCGAGCGTTTCCGCCAGAGTCGGAAGCCTGCTTGTTCGAACAGCTCTTTGAACTGGATCCAAACATTCCAATAAGCAAAGTTTTCGTCTCCATCGTCGTATATTTTGCGCCATTCGTCGATCGTTTTGGGAATCTGTCGAAAATAAACATGTGGGGTGAAATGCTCTCCAAGGTACCTACCTTCTCTCGACAAATTTTCCTTCTCGTCGTTACTAATCGAGCTGTAGTAGCCAATAGCAGAACTACGCTAATCGAAGCCGTGAGCACAAATGGAGGGACTCTGTAAACCATAGAAAACATTTACGGTCCAAACGGCGGTTATGAAAACAAATCAGAATTCGGAAAAGCTGTTGCCATTCGAGATAAGATGCTGAGTCATCCACTCGTAACGTTACTCTCCCTTTAACCTATTAGATGTCTCTCCCCAAGGTGTGCCTCTGTTCTTTTCTTACCTCCCTACTGTCCTAGAACTGATCTTTACCCATCGTACGCAGCGGATTATCAAGGTATGCATCTGGCATTCCTGCATCGTTGTTCCACCGCCTTTGCTCCGATCACCTAAACACACCGTCGCGTGCTCACACAGGAAACCGAACGCCTCGTCGCAGACCCCGCTCCAGGAATCGCTGCCCTGCCTCATGACGACAATCTGCGCTATTTCGATGTGACCATTGAGGGGCCTGATGGGAGTCCGTTCCAACGTGAGCCCTTCTTTCTTTCCTCTGTTTGCGCGCCACTCACAAGCGATGAAGGAGGTATATTCAAGTTGGAATTGTTCTTGCCTGAAGAATACCCAATGGCACCGCCAAAGGTGCGATTCCTGACCAAGATTTATCACCCGAACATCGGTGAGCCGTCCCCGCATCTCATCAATCGTTTCTCATCTCCCGTCAAGACAAGCTCGGACGGATATGCTTGGATATCCTGAAAGGTGCGTGACTGTCCGTCTCCCCAACACCCAGTCTGACCCTTGTGCAGATAAATGGTCGCCGGCGCTACAGATCAGAACCGTGCTGTTATCCATACAGGCGCTACTAAGCGCCCCAAATCCCGATGACCCCCTTGCTACGGACGTGGCGAAGCATTACAAGGAGAACGAGAAGGACGCGCAGAGGGTCAGCCAGGAGTGGACCCAGAAGTATGCCAACCTTGATTAGGCAGCCTTGTGTTTTTTTATGGATTGCAGAGGGAGTACAAGTAGCCGTTCCATTTACCCAATATCATGTTGTGCCACCTTATGATCCAACGTCTCCCGGTGCATTGGTTGTGGATATCAGGTAACCGGAGTGCGCTACAGGTGGTGCCGGGTATCTCACTGGTGAGTCATTGACAATGTCTTTTTACGACTTTGGATCTAATCCCAGAATGCAGGCACTTGAGTTTTGGCTTGAGATTGAGGACTGCTCACTAACCATCATGGTACTCCGATGTATACTTTGTGAAAAACTCACTTTAGTGCCGGCCAATATGATGACACGCCGTCTTGTGTCTCTTGTTGTGCAGCCTGGATAACCGGTAACCGAAACCGTGCGCTATAAGCAAAGCTAACCTTCAGGGTGCCGGTGGTGCCGAGTACCTCATTGGTGAGCTCTTTGCAACATTTTTTCATTGATCTTAATCTCTGAACACCTTACCCGCGCAGGTCCTATTAATCTGGCTTGGCTTGCGATTGGGGTTCCTCACCAACCGGCGGAAACCCTCGATTCTAATCAATGTTTCCTTTATTGTCTTGAGACTCAGATTACTGCACGTCCTCCTTAAAGTCCTTATCAAGGCTGATTCCTTTTTTAGGGGTCGCCCTCTGCCTCATTGAGTACGTAGCGGCATCCTCTCCCCGGTTTTACCTACTGAACACATTACCCCCTGGGTCGGGGTTCCTTCACCAGACCGGGGAATCTCTCCCTGAGTAGAGTCTCCTTTATGGTGAATTTCCGCCGTCCTTGCCGTTTACGCCAGGCTTCTTACACAGTCGGTCAACCTTCCTCTGAGCTATTCGCAATGTCTTTATATTGAGTTTCGCCAAGTTCTTGTTCACATATTCAATACCTCATCGGTTAAGCAGCATTTTTGCATTGATCCTAATCGTTGAACACCTTACCAGCCAATTACCAGCGCAGGCCTTTGTGGATAGGAGTTCCCTCTCCAACTGGCGGAAAACACTCAAGAGCCGTGAATGTAATTAATGTCTCCTTTGCGGGGTAATTTTGAAAAGTCATTCTTCTCGATTCCTTCAGTTCCTACAGAGTTTCTCATTATCGTAAACTTGCTTTGGGCCCGAATTACGTTGGATGTCTTACCTCCTGACTCTTTCCACCCTCCTTTCTCCGAGATAACCATTTCGCCAAGATCCTGTCACTCGTCGCATAGCCTTTGTCGAGAAACGTTGCCGATAAGTCTATTTCTGAACCTGAATGTTACATAACCGAGGGTGCAAATTATTCTTGGCTTGTCACCTTCTTTACCTCGTGGATTCGAACCCCAGAAATGCCAAAAAAACCGGGGTCAAATCGACATCGCTTCTCCTCTTTATCGCCCTATATTTAAGGCAGTACGCTCTACGCGACGCTGAGACACCGCGACAATGCCCCCCCATCTTGACCCAGACACTTTGTTCGCTGTGATCAATGAAGTGGCGTTGTTTCGCGATTGGACTACCCTCCTTAGCTTTTCTTCAACTTGCAGTGCGATTCGGAGCGCCTGGCTACCCTATATCTTTGCAGACGTGAGGTGGCCGCATGCGAGCAAGCATAACGATTTGGACGGGCTCGAGTTTTTCCCTGAGTCTTTGTGGAAGCATTTCAGGCGAGTTCTTTTGTCTTCAATACCACCGTCAGTGGTGATCAACCCAACTTAATACTAGACGTTTGTCGCTTATATGGCCTGACCACTGGCCGGACTCCTCCCCGCCTCTATGGGGTGACAAGTACTATGTCGGAGGGGATTATCACCCTCGACATCTGGACAAACTCGTGTCCGCACTCTCCCGCATGTCCGCTCTAACGAGGTTCTACGCCAACTGCCCTTTCTACCCCCCATCCTCCGTTCTAAACGCCCTCATCCGATGCCCTTCTATCCGCGAAATCTCTGTAGCCGATACTCCGCTCTATGTCACCATGATACCTAAAATTCCAGCCGACTTCAAACTCGAGACCATCGCAATCGTCCCTGTCGCTGAGGTTCTGCGCGTTGGAGAAGGCCCGTACGAACCCAAATACCATGAAGTGACGTATTACATTCGAGAGTACAGGAAGAAGTACAAGAATGATATTCTGGCGAGGTTCGCCGCTTCCGCGATTTTATTCCGCGTGGGCAAGGCGAGCTCGTTGAGGCGTGTGCAGGTTTCTGGGGACTTGTGCACGCTGGACGAACTGGCTGAACACGATTGGCCGAATTTGGATACCCTGATATTGACGGGCCATGCTCCGCGGCTTCATAGCACTACCACGGAATTGGTGGATGTGCTGGTGAAGATGCCCAAGTTGACTGAGCTGCGGTTGTTGTTCGCTACCACAAAAGGGGATGCGAGTTTTAGGGTTGTTCCGCAGCAAGTGTCGGCGAAGAATAACGATGCCAGTGTGTTCAAGCGGTTAAAGCACCTCGCGTTGTCGAATGCTTGCAAACTTTCTGGCGTGTTTCGTTATACGGCTGCGTTGGAGCGCCTGGCTGTGTGTGCGATCATTGACCATCCGTGGGTCCCCATCGCGCTCAGTCGGAGTGATGTGGATGGGATGCTGAAGGACATGGCGGTGGAGAGTGAGACGAGCAAGCTGAAGAGGCTGAGGATTATGGTGGAGGATAAAGTCAGTCCGGAATTGTGTCGTGATATCTGCATGCAGTGTCCGGCCCTCGAGGCACTGGAGATAGAAATCTGCGGGTATCATGATGGGAAACCTGTCTTTGCTTGGGTGAGTCTTAACGTCCCCCCCACCTCACCTCGTTCTCCTTTCTCAAATTCTGCAGAGCGAATTTTCCGAAGCCTTTTCAACACTCGCACATATCCGTCACCTCAGGATATGTGTCCAGTTCCCCGAGTTTGACGAAACGGACGTCTCGGAGCCGTGGCGGTCTGCACGCAAAGAATGTGCGGTGTACCTCGCGTCGCAGATGCCTACCCTCCAGCGCGTTGGGTTCGAGTACCGCAAACGCACTGGAACGCATCGGTACGAGGATGGTTGGTTGGAGTGGGACGTTGTAAGAGGCGGAAGGGACGGCTTGCAGCTGCATGAGCTTACGGGGAGCTGGTACCCGTTTCCTGAGGTGTGGTTTCCGGTTTCTCTCCCGGTGTAGGGGGGTTTGGCGCTCTCTTCATTTATCTCTTTCGGGTCTCATGGGAGGTGTATTTTTTACCTGCTTTCGAAGTGTATTTACACATGTGTACGCGACTTGCTATCATGATGTAGTTTCAACCTTCTGACGTGTCCACGACGACGGCGATGGTTTCACTGACGATACTCTCAGCGCCAAAGCCCCCTTCCCTTGCGCGTGGTTTCCCTCTAACTATCGAGGTCGCGCCTGAAGCCACAGTGGCGGATGTCAAGGCTTCAATAACCGCAAAGTTCCCAAAGGTTCGTGTCTGTCTCGGTTCGTGCGCACATACAGTCCAGTGTGCCCTTCTTAATGTTCATTTTCCTTGCGAATCGTATCTCATGCTCACCACAATCAACAGTTCAGCACATCACGCCAAAAGGTTTCCGTCAAAGATGACAAAAAGGCACTTGAAGATGAAACAAAGTTGGCAGACGTGCTGGGCGAGCAATTGCGTGATGGTGAACTTCAAGTGAAGGATCTTGGGCCTCAGATCGGCTGGCGGACGGTGTTCTTGGTTGAATACGTGCGTTGACTTTTGTTGGATCTGAGCGCTGCTAAATCTTCGGAATTGAGTAGGCCGGGCCGCTCCTCATTCATCCGTTGTTCTACCACTTGCCTCAAGTATTCTATGGCAAGGAAGTTCAACACAGCGCTTTACAGAAGTAAGCGTCGACCATGTCGTGTGTGTGTGATCTGACGCGTTTGGTTCACAGATATGTTTATGCTTTTGTTATGCTTCATTTCATAAAACGTGAACTGGAAACGATATTGTGCGTGCTCCTCATTGTTAATCGCGACGACTTATAGATGATGTGGAATAGTGTGCATCGATTCTCGCATGGCACGATGCCACTGCTCAACATCTTCAAAAAGTGAGTTTGTGGTTTTTACCTGCTATATTTCCGAAATGCTCATGTTATCCCCTCTCTTATTCAGCTCGGCCCACTACCACATCTTTAGCGGTAAACCAGTTCGTCGCTACGAAATACGAGCGTTATACCAAAATCATCTCTATAGGCTTCTTCCTGGCTTTGGACGTCTATCGATCCAAGTTCTCGGCCACCTCACCCTACATCGTCGGTACATACCGGGACAATGAAAAGTTCTTATGGGTCTCTGCCGGAATGTGGGCCGTGCGTACTCTTTCCACCTTTCTTTTTCCTCTGGCATTCACCTCGGACTCAGTTCGCGGAAATCTCAAATCTCCACACACATCTGACGCTGCGCAATCTCCGCCCAGCAAACACGCGAAAGAGGGCAATACCGTACGGTTATGGCTTCTCCCTGGTGTCGTGCCCCAATTATTTCTTTGAGGCTGTTGCATGGGGTGTTATCTGCGTAATGACTGGGAGTGTTGCTGGTATGTCGTTTTGCTGCGTGTTCTTTGTGTTCATCCCCCTCCTCCCCTCGCTTTACGCTGTTCATTATCTGCTCCCTTTCTTCACCTTCGCTTCAGCTCATTAAAGATTCACTAATGGTGGTTGTCATTTCTAGCATTCGTATTCTCCGGCCTCGCTGTTGGACAGATGGCGCTTTGGGCTATCAAGAAACATAAGAACTATAAGAAGGATTTTGGGAAGGAGTACCCTCGCGGGAGGAAGGCCATGTTCCCCTTCGTTCTGTGATGTTCCTTGGGTGGCCTTTCTTCTGAGCCTTCGTATGTTTGGCCCAATATATACGATGTCTTCGATCCTTGATTCTTGCGAATCAGAATTGCCCTTGGAAACATCGATCTTCAGTACTAACTGACTTGCATGCACGTTCCTTCATATAGTCATCGTCAAAGTCGAGTCCTGTTTTCATTCCAGCCCGGGTGATCTTATGAACCCCAGAACCCTAATATACAAACAAAAGTTAGGACACTTGAGCTGACTGAAGTGTTGCCGCAACAGAATCCCTCAATGCCACTTCATCCATCTTCCTCTCAAGATCCAGCCAAGATCGTATCGGGTGGACCTCGTCTTCATCGTCTTGCGTATTCCAAAAGCTCATCAAAAAATTTCCCGGCACCACTCATGTGCAAAATTCCGGCAATCGCAGCATGGATGGCGAGGTAGCGAGGATTCGGGAGAGGGATACTACGAGGCTTCTTGCGGCTAGAGCCAGGGATAAAGTCACCACTGTGGTCTGCAAAGGTGACGAGCATATTCTCATGCTTGCGCGACAAGCCCAAGGGTCGCAAAACTTTGAGGGTATACACATGTATTATCTGGAATTTTATGAGCTACTTGAAAACAGATTGAAAACCATAAACTTGACCTCTGTTGGTTTCAAGCACCAACAAAACCGATCAAAAGCCTTACGTGGGTCACTTGCAAGCAGCATCCCATTTGATGGGTCATCGAAAATTTCATGCAATTCCCCCAGTTCTGTAACAGGGAGGCCAGTAAATTTCACGAGGAGGTCAAATGATGTGGCAGCAGATATAAACTGAATGAAGAGGAAACGATCTCTTGTGAGCGAAGTGCATGTCTAGAAGGGGCAAATGACCCACAGAGTCTGATTCGTGGTCTTTGTCAAAGTTGTCTATTACCCTGCGAAGGATGCGGCACGCCTCTAAGTCGACGGAATAAAGATCAGGGTCTGGATTTGGTGCGGGGTGTGATACGTCGTAAAGCTCTGTTACGACACATGTGTAGCTGTCCCGGACCATTATCTTAAGAAAGGTCAACGAAGTGATATGTCTTGAAGAAGCATCTACGCACATCTTCCTTAAACGCGCGTCTCCTGTGCCTTGCTCCTTCCCCAACATGCGGGGTCGTACGATTCGGAGTCGGGGTAGCTAAACGAGAAGGTTCGTTACTGCTCGTTCTGACTAAGACATCCTCAGCGCCTGCTCACCATAAGACGTTGAAACTTACAGATAAATAGCAGATGGGTTAGCCAAGTGGTTCCAAGAGCGGCGAGCAGTTCGATCGTGTTGTCGTCGCCTTTGCAGCCACACGATGTGATTGCCGACGCGACATAGCGTTTTCCACTCTCCCCTCCGCATTCTTCTGCGCACGTGAGCATGGCACTCATGACAGCATGGAGATTCACAGTTGCCTTTTCGTCGCCAGGCTTCCGACAAGTGAAAATATTACGTTGGTCAGCCGAGAACATCTTGACCATTTCCTCTGCCTTGTTGACTAAGTTTGGGAGATCTTCGTCATTTTGCAAGATATCAGAAATTGCGGGCTTCAGGTCCTTATTATAAATTTCGACGGAAGCGCGCCAGGAGTGGGAGCTGACAGAACTGTGGGAATCCAATGAAATGGGCGCCATTTATAACGGTTTACGTTGCTTGTCAGCGTCTCGTAATTTAGTGTTTAGGCCCTTCTAGACCGTAGCCAAACAACATGCCTGAAAACAATGTCCACCGATCCAGATATCGTAGGAAAGCCAAACTACTCTATGAATTGCATGTTCTTAACTTGTAAAATTGTCAATAATACAAGCAACATAGGTTCAAGTTAAATTCGAATTTATCAAGCTCATACAAAGTCCCCTAAAATAGCCTAAAATGGCTTTGTACGCCCAAGCGGGGAATGCCAATACACGGTTCAATTAAATCCTCGTCAACCGTATTGCGCAACTAGGAGCATGGCATCTGGTCGACTGAGTCCTGCACTGCCAGAATTTTGGAGACGACAACACGATTGCTACAGAAAGCAATCTATATTGATCGACCGAAACGACGCCTCAACAGCCTCCCTTGAAAACGCTTCCTCCATTACTTTTTAAAGGTCTAGTCAGGATCGTATTGGCTATGGGTGGTCCTCATCCTCGTATTTTTTATGAATTTCCCCGCTTCACTCATGTGCAGAACCGCGGAGTGAGGATTTGGCAGGAGCCAGAGCCGAATTCGCCGCTGTGGTTTTTGAATGTGACGAGATTTTCTCTGGGCCTACCCTTCCGTCGAAAACCTTTAAGATCGTAGACGTTTTCTGTCTGGATTTTTTGTGAGCGACCTGATATGAATAATTTGACGTCTGTTCGCTTCAAGCACCAAGAAAAATCATTAAATGCCTCATGCGCGTCACGTTGGAGCAACATCTCATTTAATGGGTCATTGAGAAGGTTGTGCAACTCCTTGATTGTTTGAAGCGGAAGGCGAGTAAAATTCAGCAGTACATATATCAAGTGACGTAACAGCTGTTTTAAACTGGACTTGAAAATCAACTCCTGTGAGCGAGAGACGATTGTAAACAGAGAAGTGACCAACAGATGCTGATGTAGGGTTCTTGTCAAAGTTACTCTATGGAGTACACGACATGACCTTATTGCTGACAGGGTCGACGGCCTCATCCAACGCGGGATGCGAGTCATCTTAAAGCCCTATAACAACGCACGTATGCCCATCGTATGAGCATCTTCATGGGACATGAGTTAAGCGGTGTACGCACATCATGATTAAATGAGTTATCAGGCCCATTATCGGGTTCTTTTCCATTGCTGCTCCGCTAAGATGGCAATATATTGGATTTGGCTCATCATAGGGTGGTGGAACCAACGAGGGAGCAAAAAATGTGTCAGCCTTGTGGTTCCGAGGGCCGCGAGTGTTTCAGCCACGTCTTCGTCGCGTCCTTTTTCACCACACGCAATGATCGCTGATACGACATAGCGTTTTCCGCTCTCGCCTCCGCATTCTTCTACGGAGGTGAGCATGGCGCCTCGCGGCACTCATCACTGCGTCAAGATTCGCGGATATTGCTTCCGTGCCGTTTCCAATCGCGTGTGGGTGCTCAGAGGGTGAGCCGAGAACTTCTTGATGAGGATATTTGCAGCCTCAACCAGGCTGGAGAGGTTGATCTTGCCTTATTTCAACGTCAGTAATATCCGACTTGAGGTTTTTGTAAATTTCGACCGAGGTGCGTGAGGAGATCGAGGTAGTGCATTGACGGAGTAAATAAAAGGGATCGTTCATTTGGTTGCCCATACATAAGCACGTGACTCAATGCACCCTTTCACCTTGCGCTCGGCGTAAGTGCGACTCGAAGGAGACTTGCAGCCGGAGTGTGCATCCGATGGAGTTGCTGGGAAAATGATCAGGGGATGTAATTATAAACTATAACACAACAAATCAAGTGGCAACTTAGCCATTCGCATTTTCATTCCTCAATTGTAGTGGTATGATGACTACATTTTCCTAATCGATCGTCTAAGCGCTAACCTCGAGCGCGCTTTGGACGCGACGCGACTAGATGTGAAAAAGTTGAACACGTGCTAACCCGAAATGCCGAAACCCTAACCATGAGCTCCACTTTCCGAGTCGTTGTCCATGGAGATTCTATTCTTTCTTCCTGCCATCATCTCGACGGCGTCCGCGCCATTCTAAACTCCTTGGATCTCAGTTTCTTTCTCAAAGAAGGGGCCATTTCATCCTGCTCAACCGGTCATTTCCTCGGGCGGGCCAAGTCACGGGTATTTGCGAGCTCGGCGGCAATCTATCGTGAGGCCAGGCCACTGGACAAGCAACTTGACATTGCCCATCATGTCCTCCGACTGTCCCCCACAGCTTCAGCTCTCCATTCCCCCAAGCACAACCTCTTTCAAGCGCTCTTTCGAACAATTTGGTGTCGACCTTGACAGCCCAGTTGCCCTAGACGCTGGCGGGAGTGGAAACAACAATGATCGCAACAAGCGTGCTCGCAGTGCCACCAGCTTTTCAGATGGCAGTAGTGATACGTTGGGCAGCAGTCCGCAGTCGTCAAGTGAGGCCTCTGGGTCGAGCAGCAGGAGCTCTGGGTCAGGAAGCAGGAGACAAAGGGCCTTGCAAAACGACTGGACTGGCCAAACTGCTGCTGGGACAAGAGCGGGAACAGTGTTGCCAATATCAAGCCATCAACCTCCACGACTACCTACGCCAGACATCCAAGACATTGAAATGCCCGATTACCCCTTGGTCGATGATAACGACTCTGATGTTTTCTCGCCATCCAATCTCCCATCTCCGCCCCTTTCGCAGCCCGACGACAGTTATAGGTTATCAATCCAGAGATTCAACGAATTCGACTCGGAAATTTCGGTTCTCCGCCAACGCTCTCCCGCTCTCGCACGATCCCCCACACTTCCTCCAACCTTGCCCCCCTTGTCGATATTTGAGGAAATTCCTTCACAAACCACAATTGAATACCTCCCTGACTCCCCCGTCAGTGTTGGGAGCGCAACTATCTTCCCTCGACACGCCCTGCCGGATTCGGAGGCAGCCTCAGATTTTTCATTAGGTGAGTTGTAAGCGCACAGCATCTTTTTTTGTTTTGTTAAGCGCCACTGTATCCACAGACTTTTCTGGATCATCCTTTGCAACCTCACAACAGCATTCACCAGTTGATGTTGCTACTTCACAACGACACTCGCCAACTGATGAACATAGCCCTCAAGTAGAGCCACCTGCAAGTTCCGCATCAAACGATCTTGGATTTACTTTCCGGGAGCGCCTCGACTCAGCACTAGGCAGTCTCCGCTCCGCCTCTCCTTTAGTGCCAGGTTTGGACGAGGAAGAGGAGCAAAACCCCTCTCGATCATCATCATTCACGCGATCGACTTTACCCAACCCACCAACACTACCACCTATAATTACGGATACCGAAAACGAGAACGTGATGTGGAATGATGAACCCCTTCCTACACCTGGTTCGGAAGGGACGTGGAACATACCCCCTACCTTGCCGTCTATGGAGGACCTGAGAGACCATGCCCTTCCATCTCCATCCCTTAGGGGGCTGCATCATTGGTTGAACATGGATGAGCCACCGCGGAGGCAAGACACACCGGGAACCTCCTCTTCACCGTCTGGCGATGATCCTGGAGCGAGTAACCGTTATAGGGATCGAGTTCGGGATATACCAACCCAGAGTGGTGGGTTCACCGATACATCTGCCAGGAGAGGTGGACCTAGTTGGAGACGAAGTCCAGCATCTGCGGCTGCTGTCAGGATGCTGGATCAGGTGATGTGGAATTCATCGTATTCGAGTTCTTTGTTCTCAGGTGGGTGTTTCTTTGTGCTACTGTTATGACTCAAGTTGCTGTAACTTGCTCTTGCTGTAATTTAGGACGATCAAGGTCACCACCTCCCTCCAATGAAAGACCTTCCCAACTCTTATCATATCACCCTTCTTTTGGCAGACCTCCCGCACATTTCTCCCTTCAAGGCGCTGATAGTAATGCCATGAATCTTGATGCTTGGCTTGCTGCAGCTGACTCAGCCGGACCGAGCGGTGCGTCTCTGATTTGCCCATCGTGGATTTCTGGCTTACTCTTGACATAGATACTATGACTGGCTCAAGCCCAACAGCACATCATCCATGGACCGACAACGATGACCGCCAAGCCTCTCACATGTTATCCCAGCACCGTCCCCGACCAGCACACTTGGGTTCATTTAACTCCCTCGTGTCAGAGAATGCCTCGGAGGCACGTCGCCGCTCTGAACGTGCCGAACTACTGGAGCGGGCCACGACTTTTGCCTCGTCTTCACGAGGCCCTTTGATGGAAGAAGACAGGCGGTCACATCTGCCCGCGTGGGAGGAGTGGGCTCAACCCAATTCCGCACCAGAATTAGAAGCACAGGTACAACCACCAGATAGGGCTCAATTGATCCTTCAGGCACAACGGGCGGCTCGACAAAGCGAGTCCCAGCACCCACGGCCGAGCAGTAGCAGATCCTTTGAAGAGATGTTTGAGGCATTTTTGGGGCCGGAAAACGATGAATTTCAGCAGCAGACTCGTCCCCAGCAACAACAACAGCAGCATCCTGACCCAACCTCTGCATCATTGTCGTCGTTCGGGAGAGAGCGGTTCTTACGGAGAGAATACCCGCGTGCCCGTGCACCTAGCCCACGTCCAGGTCCACCACCACCACAGCAAGCAACTCATCGCCGTATATCCTCGTGGTCAAATTCAGTTTCTGCGCCTGGCGGTTCAAGTTCAACCCTGGATGCCCACCAGGTGCCGGCCAATGATACCTCTGCTCATTCCAGAGGTGGTGCCTGGCTTGTTGACTCACAATCCTCAAGTGAACGGGATACATTGACGAATATCTATGGTTCGGATTATCGTGGGTCGACTGCTGCTGCTGCCAGAGAGGAGCAACCTCGACCGTACCTCCCCATCCCATCGCTTCCTTCGCCTGATCTCGGGGGTATTTTTGATCGTGCTCCTCCCTCAGCTCCACCAGGACGTTCGCGGGACCTGCATATTCCTGCTGCGCTTCAGAGCAATCATCAACGTGCAAGACTCGAGGATGAGCGTATGCGAGGCAACTACGATGGCTTGATCGCCCAATTGAACTCTCCTGAACGGGCTAGGCGCCTCCGAAATTCTCTTGGTTCTATCCGTGGGGTGGCGAATGTATTCGATCTTTCTGATGACGAAGAAGATGAAGAAGGCGAGCTGATGGGGCAGAATAGGTTTGCGAGGTTCGGGAGGAGCACTAATGAGAGAGAAGCAATGGGTGCAAGGGCGCGGACTGGGGGAGTGGAAGCTGGATCCGGGTCGCTTTATAATCGCCATGGACGGTTCTTGTCGTTGGCAGCGAGTTTGAGGGTACCGCCGTCGAGGGCCGATTATGTGGAACAGGTCTCCCAGAGCAGTGCTGGTGCTGGTAACGAGAACGGCGGCAGTGATGCTGAGCCTTTCGGAGAAGTCCCAGGTACAAGTAGACGCTCGACGTATTTGAACGTCCCTTCATCTCATCGACGTCAAACGCCTCCGCTGGATACATCCAGGTACCCTACACAAACTCCGGTGGGATCTGGTGGAAACTTTAGGGTCAGGCCAAGTGAGCCTCCGCAAGTGCCTGCTAGCAACATTCATCCATTTGATCCAAGCTCTTTTGCACCTGGCCCTTTCCGGAACACATTGCAGAGTGTAGCCCTAGATCACCACAGGCGGGTTATAGAGCGTAACAACCGCGCTGCTCGCCATGCTTATGCGCCTGCTTTACCGGCTCGGAGTTCCCAGCCTTTGCCTCCCTCTCATGCACCTAGTATACCGCCACTTGCGTTTGAGGAGGATAGTTCCAACTTCCAGAGAAGAGCGCCACCAAGGCCCGATGCTAGATATGCATACCCTCATGGGCCGCCCCCTCCACCACAAATGCGTTATGCAGATTATACACGCCCAGCGTTGTCTTCAAGAATTGATTCACTCCAGCGACGACAACCTGTAGCACCTGGTTCTAGTTCGTCTGCTGTGCAGAACGGCGATCTACATAGGTATCTTTCTCGTCAAGCTCGTATGGAAGCTTCGAGGATTGACGATTCGGACGGTTCACACCCCGCACCTCCTGTTCCATCCCGCGGAGACGCTCAGGGATTCAACAGCGCCATTGAAGTCTTGCGACACGACGGTCTCAGCCACGCACGTTCGCAGCAGCTTATCGAACGATATCATCGTGACCGTGGAGAACCGCCGCCCCCAAGGAATCACCCACTCCCTCATCTTCATCTTCAATCTCTATCTCAATCTGACCAATCTCTCCTTCGTACTTATGGTTCATCTCGTCCCAGGTTTGCGGCGGAAGCCATGGTCCGGGTTGCAGCTGATGATTTTGACGTGGCGGATGAAGACCCCTTGCCTGCGAGACCTACAAGAAATGCCGGATTCAGTGCGGAGTCGGAGTATGATCGTAATTCGAGTGATATGCTGGCCTTCCGCGGACGACGTGCACGGGGTTATAGACGTCCTATCGTCGCACGTATGGGAGGGCGGCCAAGAGCGTTGGGAGACTTTGTGGTGGGTGTTGTATGCCTTCTTCTGTCTTGCTTAACGCTGATGTGTGTTTAGGCGGACGAGGAATTTGACACGTCATACGAGGGTTTATTGCAGCTTGCAGCATCCGTTGGTGAGGCCAAGCCGAGGTCGACGCCTAGCCATGTTATATCCTCGATGGAGACTGCAGCGTATAAAGATTGGGCTACGGCGGATAGCGACAAGCGTTGCCCTATCTGCTTGGATGATGTTTGTGTTTTCCCGTTTTCTTACCTGCTCTTCGCTGACATGTGAACAATTTGCAGTACACTCCCACTGATCCTGTGCTCAAGCTCACTAATTGTTCTCATTGGCTTCACAAGGATTGTCTTCAGGTGGGTCTTTGCTTTAGATATCTGGTTAAAACATGCTGACGGGGCGTACTCTTCAGCAATGGCTTGGAGGGGCAAGCACTTGTCCTGTTTGTCGTAAACCCGTCCATGGGCCCTCTTCTCCCCGACAAAGTGGACTGCCACCACCAGATTATTGGCCATTCGGCAGCACATGGCGACGTGGCCCGCCACCGCCTGGCCCGGGACCCAACGGTAGCGGCAACGTTTCTTCAGGCCATGCTGGTGCTTCTGGTGCTTGGCCGCGGAGATGAGCAGCTGCACGAACCGCCTCGGCGCTTTTGCTTTACCCCACATTATAGCTTGATCTACGTTTTCCTTTCACATTTGAAAAAAGCATCTGTTCTCTTTCCTTTGGCATGGATATATCAACCATCGTACTCATACACATTTCAATGTACACTACCTTTTCTTGTCCATATTGTAATTCATCTTACATGGTTTACTGCATTTGCCTCTTCTTTTTTTTTTCATACCGTCACTCCGCACATAGTACTTTCAGCATAGACGCTTCATACGTGATCTACTACCACTCTCTAGGCGTTCTCTTGGTTTTTTAGGTGTATTCCTCGTACTTTTTTTACCGCGCATTGGTCTCAATCCCCTGACGTTGATAATAAAGAGAAAATTTTGGAATTAAAGTTCTGGATAGTTCTTGGATAGTTCAGTACTTAGAAAATTTTGTCGCCAGTACTACTAGTAGCTGCTTATAAAAACCTGACAGGAAGGAATTCTTTTCTTGCCATTGGAGATCTGAGAGGCAGTGCATTTTGTATGTGGTACAGACTCCCTCAGTTCACTCAAGGCTCAAGCTACCTCCAAGTCATGCATCTCGTTGTTCCTTCCTGACCTCAGCCTAACCGTACTTACTCCTCACAGCTCATTAACGAAATGGGTGCGGAATAAGGCCTCGAGAGATATAACGAATCCGCTTATATTGACAAACTTATAATATTAATAGCTCGATAACATCAGGTTTGAGGTTACCATGTCAGCTAGGGGGCGTAGGGGACCAGGGGTTGGATCAGAGGAGGCTTTGGAAGGATGCAGTTAGAATAAGTACACCGTCGACATATCTGCATTATTTATACAGTGCAGTGAACAAGCAGTGAATCAAAATTGTTTTTGGTATACTTCCGAGAAGTCTAGTGGCCTTCTAGTGAAGATTCTAGTGTTCCTAGTCATGCTCTAGCTGTCCAGAAATGAAGTAGGATTGCACTAGAATAAGATAAGCTGATTAGAATCAGTCAAGCTAACTAGGGCACTAGAACCAACTACACATCAAAAGGGATGCCCACAACGATTCTAAAATCTCAAAAGACACAGGAATATTCGCTGCCATATTACGATAAGGGCATCCGTAATGTAGGAATAGGTAAGTCTAGAATTCTCATACGCAAGGTGGAACACCCAAATTATCACCGCCACCGGCGGCAGTTGTCATCGAGAACTGGCGACGGTATTCCTCGGTATTCGCGGGCAAGCGGAGTTAGACAACGCAAACTATCCTCGCCATGGGGGGAGTTGATGTTTGAGGCGTAATTGCGGTTGCCAGCTACCCAGGGATACGTGATGAATGCTAACAAGGACGAGATCTTCTAATTTGATGTGGTTGGCACCGGTACCAACTTTCCAGCTTTTATCCTTGGGGCTCTGATTTTTTCTTTCCTGCGTAAAGGTTTAATAATATGCAGATCAACAGCACTGAAGCTTACCTCAATAAAACGTTGAATGCACTCGGCCACCTTTTCAGCCAGTTTGGAAAGGGTGATAGGACCAGGTGGGCTACGAAAGTCCTCGGTTGGTATCTGCCAGATCCATTGACGATATCCAGGCCACTAAGATAGACGACGGTGAGCAAATCGCGTTTCTAAATCGTATAGTGCTCGCATACCTCGAGCCGAATGGAAATACTTGGGCCGCGACCTTCAAAGACTAACTGGTCACGATTATGAAGTCTATTGAAGCGGGAATGAAGGGCATCAGATAAGAGGATTCCGAACTCAGAGGGATGATCTATGGAGAAGTAGATGGGAGCTTCAAGCTCAATTTTTTCTTCCATGTAGCGCCCCCAGCCGCTGCTCGTATGAGGCTGGTACATTGGTTGGGGGATAAATGGGCCATAAGTGCGCGTCGGCAGGTCTTCGGCTTGGAGAAAAAAATTTAATTGTTCGCGGTAACTGTACAATCTCTTCTTAGGAATCTGTAAAAAATAAAAAATGAAAAGTCAGTATTCTTGCAACCCCCAAGACCAAGAAGCAAGCAACACACAGGACTTGTTTCCGTATAGGTAGGTATTTGTGGCGGAGTTTGTGGATAGCTCTGCGTTCTGGGATACGCGGAAAGGTCCCGTAGAGATTGGCTTGATGGGGTATGGGGTTGGAGCAAGACCTCGTTATTGTATTGAAGTTGGACAGCTGGTCCAAGGTTGACTGCATCAAATTCGTTGGGAGCAGATGGCCAAAAAAAAGCCTCGTTTGGCTGGGTGTTGCTGTTGAGACTGTAGGAGGGTTGGTTGGTTGGGCCATCATTAGAGATTATTGGACGACCACCCTGAGAACCGCTTGGCTAGTGGGATTTGTTGGGTCATATCACCATAATCGGGCATTTATAAAACTTACAAGAGAATTGTGCAGCAAGAGGGGCACAGAAGACGCTGACAGGTAAGACCTAGCTTTTCGACCTTTGAGTAGAGAGTGTCCTTCGTTACCCAAATCCTTGTCATCCTAAAAGTGACAATGGTCATCAAACTTGTCCAGAACAGCAGAGCAATCCAAATACCCACCTCACTAGAATCATGATGTTTGTTAGGTTTGATATCACTAATTCCCTCGTCAACTACTTTCTTGGACCGAAGAGAGTCAACTTGCATGTCTGAAAAGGATCTTTCGAAGGAATCGAAAGGTTGAAAATACCCTGGTTTTCGATCCTCGAAGAGAGGGTTATCCTCAACCTCTAATTTGACAGAGACGTCAGATGATGTACTGAGGTGTTGAGATGGCCTTATTTTCTCTTCTAGATAGACGGTACCTGGGAAAAAATGTTGAATCCTTGACAACACCATGGCTAGTCAACCTCACCATTCTCCCATTCAACGATATGAAATGCCTCTTGAATCCGATGTGGAAGGTCTTGGGCTGTATACGTCCAATCATCATCCTAACACCCGCTTTACACTTGAAGTCGAGTCATGAAGTTCATGGCTCACTGAGTCTCGAATCACAGAGCACCAGTCGCTGTCATGGACAACTACAACCTTCGCCTTGGGGCACTGTGGAAGGAGTGAATAACGACGAGTTCGGGTTGTACGTAATGAGCAGCACCTTTTGTAGTAGCATGTCCACGACGTAGGCTGCGGGATGAGCGGAGAGAATCTTTGCGGTGACATTGTCATTTATAGATGAATCTGGGACAAGCGGAAGCGCTAACCTGTTCAGGGCTCACCGAATTGATCAACTTGGAAGTGCCCTCGCGACTATAGCCACGGAAAGAGCCTATGAGACCTTGGAAATGTCATCCGTTGGAACGGTCACGACCACAAGAGACAGATAAGAGCGTGCCTGTAAGCGAGCTCACGGCACCAAACACTGAAGCTAGAGGGCTCTCTGGGGACCGGGTAGATATTCGATCATCTGCTGAAGCTGTTACTTTCGCTTGAAGACGTTCCCAGTCATCAACACCCAGCGCAGTGGTAAGCGACCTTATGAATGTGCACTGATTTCGTAAAGGCCTAACGGCATGAACTTCCGGAAGGTCGATGAGCTCATCATCTTCAGGTCCAGCCTTGACATCTGCCGCACCCTGTTGACCCCAAACAAATCTCGGATACAGGGAGTGCCGAGCTTCGTTACTAACATTGAAGTTCAAAAGAGTCGCATCGTCTTCAACACATTTCGACTGGGCGTGCGAGTATGCTGCGATTCCCCACGAAGTTGTCTTGTCGCACCCAGTCACCAGGTGAAGTTTCGCATTGCCAATTTCTCGACCACAAGGCCCGTTGGCATATTGATACCAGCTCTCAGCATGAAGGGATGTGTAAGATCTGAACTTGCTGATGTTCCTTAAGTCTTCCTCGTGAGCTCCTTGAGGCATAACCAGAAGAGCACCATCCGAATCAGAACAGTGAAACGTTTCCCTGCCGACATCTTCGTCAGCATTTCTGAATCTTTGAAATAATGGACTTACCCCTGCTTTTTAACGGAAGAACTGGCAATATAACTATGCGAAGAATGTGCGTGGAACTCGCAGACATCCGCAGGTTTGAGTTGGAGGGGGTAAAAGCCTTCTGGAAGCTCATCAGGATTACTGGGGTGTCTTGCAGGCAGGCAAATGTTGAAGAGGAAGTCAAAGCCACCCCCCGCGGTAAATATCCCAACATCGCCAATGCTGACACCTCGACGTCGATATGAGCAAGAAAGTCTCAAGTTAGGCTGAGGAATCCACAGAGGGAAGCCATGCTTCTTGAGGTACATATGACGCTTGTAGATGGAGTTGCTAGGCTCTTCTTCAATTGTATTCCCCTCTGAGGGTGGAGACTGCCTGGCGTCAGCATAGTGGTCAGGCCGAGAAGATAACAGAGAGACCTCTATTTCGTCTACTTCAAAAGATGCATCACAGCTGTCAAGGCCTTAACGGGACAATCAAAGAGTAAGAATTGAACCCAAAGATTCTGTAAAGAATACATGCCTGAATCGGTGGACACACTCGACTCTTCCGGTATAGAGCTTTGTTTTTGGTCCGAGGTGGATGAAGTGCTGGCGTGGGACGAACCTCCAGCCGACTCTGGCGTGTTGTTCTTATTTATCCCTGAGGTCGCCCGGGATGGGTCTGAGTCAGATCCACCCAAATCTAGGTGCACTTCCGATGATTAAGAATCCATTTAAGAAATAAAGCGTGCGCACTAATGATGATTGTACTCCTGATTTGGTCCCTTTGGGAGTTGCAGATCTCCCCACCGTGTATACTTGGCGATGAAGCGCCCAATAAGACGGAGGCCCTAATTAACGGACTCAGAACACAGTGACAAATTACACACTCAGAACCAACGTACCCTGTGCTTTCTACTTGAGTCGATGGCGGTCTTGTCGCATCTCTCTTTGACTTCATTTCAACCAATGATCAATGACTCGGAGACGTCGTTTCCTCTGGGCAGTGGCAAGTTGCATGGGCGCTTCTATATTCTAATCCGAAAGAAATTCCCATGTCACTTGGCAAAATCTACAGTTGAACGCGTCGTGATTGCCCCCACGAGACTTTGTGGTTGGCTATGCCGGGTGGAACATGTGCATGATCCTCTGTGTTTCGATACTTTCCCCAGCAAAACAAAAAGGGAATCAGTGATTTGGTAGTGAAGTTGGCGTTGAACGTCAGTTTCGAAAGCTTATTTTTGTTTGATTGGGACGCCAATGATCGCTTGCTCGTCTTACTTACGAACTTCCTTGCAAATGATGCCTTTTGCGACCTTTCCCTTTTTTTACTTTTACTGAGAGTCCACCATTTAAGGGCGATAGCCTCGTCAAACTGGCTTGCATTGAAAAAAGTGAGTTTCTTTTCCTCACATTATATCATATCCGACGAGTTCAAAAAAAAGAGGCACTACCTAAGGACAAGAAAACCGGAGAAAAGAAGTCCGTAGATGGTAAATCGTCAAGGAGGAAGAGGACGAAACTCGAGCATGCGGAAACGGAAAAGAAGAAGAGATCACCTTCGAGTTCCCGTGAATTTCAGCAGCTTACTCGTACCTAGCAACAACAGCAGCATCCCGACCAACCTCTACATTGTCGTCGTTCGGGAGAGAGCGGTTCTCACGGAGAGAATACCCCCGTGCTCGTGCACCTAGCCCGCGTCCAGGTCCACCACCACCACAGCAAGCAACTCATCGCCGTATATCCTCGTGGTCTAATTCAGTTTCCGCGCCTGGGGGTTCAAACGTTCAAGCTCAAGTTCAGCCCTGGATGCACACCAGGTGCCGGCCAATGATACCTCTGCTCATTCCAGAGGTGGTGCCTGGCTTTTTGACTCACAATCCTCAAGTGAACGGGATACATTGACGGGGTCGACTGCCGTTGCTGCCAGAGAGGAGCAACCTCGACCGTACCTACCCATCCCATCGCTTCCTCCGCCTGATCTCGGGGGTATTTTGATCGTGGTCTTCCTTCGGCTCCACAGGACGTTCACGGGACCTGGCTGCGCTTCAGCACAATCAACGTGCAAGACTCGAGGATGAGCGTATGCGTGGCAACTACGATAGCTTGATCGCCCAATTGAACTCTCCTGAACGGGCCAGGCGCCTCCGAAATTCTCTCGGTTCTATCCGTGGGGTGACGAATGTATTCGACCTTTCCGATGAAGAAGTCGAGCTGATGGGGCAGAATAGGTTTGCGAGGTTTGGGAGGAGCACTAATGAGAGAAGCAATGGGTGCAAGGGCGTGCACGGGGGGAGTGGAAGCTGGATCCAGGTCGCTTTATAATCGCCATGGACGGTTCTTATCGTTGGCGGCGAGTTTGGGGGTACCGCCATCGAGGGCGGATTATGTGGAACAGATCTCTCAGAGCAGTGCAGGTGCTGGTAACGAGAATAGCGGCAGTGATGCTGAGCCTTTCGGTGAAGTCCCAGGTACAAGTAGACGCTCGACGTATGTGAACGTTTCTTCATCTCATCGACGTCAAACGCCTCCGCTGGATACATCCAGGTACCCTACACAAACTCCGGTGGGATCTGGTGGAAACTTTAGGTTCAGGCCAAGTGAGCCTCCGCAAGTGCCTGCTGGCAACATTCATCCATTTGATCCAAGCTCTTTTGCACCTGGCCCTTTCCGGAATACATTGCAGATAGCCCTGGATCACCACAGGCAGGTTGCGGAGCGTAACAACCGCGCTGCTCGCCATGCTTATGCGTCTGCTGTACCGGCCCGGAGTTCCCAACCTTTGCCTCCCTCTCATGCACCTAGTATACCGCCACTTGCGTTTGAGGAGGATAGTTCAAACCTCCAGAGAAGAGCGCCACCAAGGTCCGATGCTAGATATGCATATCCTCATGAGCCGCACCCTCCACCACAAAGGGGTTATGCAGACTATTCACGTCCGGCGTTGTCTTCAAGAACTGATTCATTTCAGCGACGACCACCTGTAGCACCTGGTACTAGTTCGTCTGCTGTGCAGAACGGCGATCTGCATAGGTATCTTTCTCGTCAAGCTCGTATGGAAGCTTCGAGGATTGACGATTCGGACGGTTCACACCCCGCGCCTCCTGTTCCATCCCCCGGAGACGTTCAAGGATTCAACAACGCCATTGAAGTTTTGCGACACGACGGTTTGAGCCACGCACGTTCACAGCAGCTTATCGAACGATATCATCGTGAACGTGGAGAACCGCCCCCAAGGAATCATCCACTCCCTCATCTTCATCCTCAATCCTTACCTCAATCTGACCAGTCTCCCCTTCGTACTTAGAGTTCATCTCGTCCCAGGTTTGCGGCGGAAGCCATCGTCCGGGCTGTATCTGGTGACTTTGACATGGCGGATGAAGACCTCTTGCCTGCGAGACCTACAAGAAATGCCGGATTCAGTGCGCAGTCGGAGTATGATCGTAATTCGAGTGATATGCTGGCCTTCCGCGGACGACATGCACGGGGTTTTAGACGTCCTATCGTCGCACGTATGGGAGGGCGGCCAAGAGCGTTGGGAGACTTTGTGGTGGGTGTTGTAATGCTTCTTCTGTCTTGCTTAACGCTGATGTGTGTTTAGGCGGACGAGGAATTTGACACGTCATACGAGGGTCTGTTGCAGCTGGCAGCATCCGTTGGTGAGGCCAAGCTGAGGTCGACGCCTAGCCATGTTATATCCTCGATGGAGACTGCAGCGTATAAAGATTGGGCTACGGCGGATAGCGACAAGCGTTGCCCTATCTGCTTGGATGATGTTTGTGTTTTTCCCGTTATCTTGCCTGCGTCTTCACTGACATGTGAACAAATTGCAGTACACTCACACTGATCCTGTGCTCAAACTCACTAATTGTTCCCATTGGCTTCACAAGGATTGTCTTGAGGTGGGTCTTTGCTCTAGATATTCGGTTAAAACACGCTGACGGGGCGTACTCTTCGGCAATGGCTTGGAGGGGCAAGCACTTGTCCTGTTTGTCGTAAACCCGTCCATGGGCCCCCTTCTCCCCGACAAAGTGGACTGCCACCACCAGATTATTGGTCGTTCGGCAGCACATGGCGACGTGGCCCGCCACCGCCTGGCCCAGGACCCAACGGTAGCGGCAACGTTTCTTCAGGCCATGCTGGTGCTTCTGGTGCTTGGCCGCGGAGATGAGCTGCACGAACCGCGTCGGCGCTTTTGTTTTACCTGCGTTATAGCTTGATCTACGTTTTCCTTTCACATTTGAAAAAAGCATCTGTTCTCTTTCCTTTGGCATGGATATATCAACCATCGTACTCATACGCATTTCAATGTACATTACCTTTTCTTGTCCATATTGTAATTCATCTTACATGGTTTACCGCATTTGTCTCTTTTTTTTTTTCATTCCGTCACTCCACACATAGACGCTTCACACATCTACAATCACTCTCTAGGTTCTCTTGGTCTCTTTTTAGGTGTTTTCATGTCATATATAGGATGTATCAACCAGTTTACAACTGATCACAATTCACGAGTATGATGTAATTTGTACTAGTAGTTAAGAGCCGAAATTTGATAATGTGGTCGCCGTTGCCAATGTTCCCCGCGATTGGAATTGAGTGAGGTTCTGGCAATTGACATACTTTGGCGAATCCTTCCAACGAGGGGAAACCACTCATGGTGAGCGTCTATGGAAAGGAGAAACCAATACTTAGTGGGAACGGCACTTGTTTACATTTGTTTGAGACACTGCGGGCACTGGCCTATTTATTCTGGGGGTGGGCAATTCCCAGTATGTGTGACACGCGTCACATGTGTGACATCGCGTCACAGTGACACCCAACACTGACCCACTCACTTTGCATTGCCTACACCACATCTTTTTGAGAAAGGAAAGAGCAAATGGTATCTAATGAGTCTAATGAACAAGATTGTGTATGTCATATTTTCTGTAGTAGTGGTAATATTACCAGCTGATAAAAACCCCTG
>KN838951.1:0-12447 GCA_000827195.1 Laccaria amethystina LaAM-08-1
ATTTCTTAGCAGTGTGACATGCCTAAAACATTTCCTACCAGTCTGAGATGCTTCAAATATATCCTACCAGTCTGACAGGCTCCAAACATATCCGACCACTTTGACATGGCTAGGATATATTTCAACACAATATGCCCACCCAAATATTTCTGGTCATAATGTTCAAGGTCAAACATTTTCTATCCAATGCAATAATATATTTTCTTCTGAAGGCAAAAAAATAAACGGCCGAAGAACCTATTAGCCTGGATATATTCTCATATGTTTCAAGGCTAATAGCTTGGTCAAGGTGAGTGACTGAAGTGGCAACCGAACCTTTAAACACTGGGTAAGTCAGCATGGCCTACCTCTGATTCTGACATCTCACAATGAATCCAGGTGCCACGTCGCTGTGGAAATCAACAAGACGATGACACAGTGACAACACACGATGCCCCCCACCCACAACGACGAAGGGCGGCAACTGCAACAGACATGACACGACCATGATGATGGCACGATGGGACAATGACTGCTGCGAGCACCTGCTCGCAGTGGTTTATTTAATCTACATAATCATATTTAGTAGGTAGTAGGTATGCACGTATGTACCCAAAAACTGGTTGCGACTGAGTAGCTAACCGGTCGCAACCAGTCTCGTGTATGACCGGTTTAAACCGGTTGGGGTACAGCCACCAAACCGATAGAGACCGGTTGTAAGTGGTTCGGTCCGGTTGCCCCCAAAAGAGGCTGTGGTTGCAACCGGTTGCGGTTGCGGTTGCACCTCATTGGGGTCCAAAAACCGGACCGAACTGAACCTTCAAACACTATAGATGACAGCCGGTTTCAATGATGATCCATCAGTGCAAATCGTGATGATGACTGTTGTATTTTCTCTTCCACCATCCGACTGTTGATGTTGAGTCTTCTTCCCTCTCGCTCCAATCACACGCACCCTAATGCTGCCTTCCAGAAAGAACCCTGACTCGTCCGTTCCATATATATTCTCCTCTCGGATGGGCTCATGTCCACCATTGTTGTCCTCATCAACTCCATGATCTCCATAGGTATCCTTCTCGAGACTTGCCAGGGCTGGCATGTTGCTGTCATCATCATCCTGATCCTGACCACCACTTCCCGCACTAGTTGGAGGAGCTTCGTCAAACTTGCCGTCCCTATTTCCTTTCAGAACTAGTGTTTTAAAGTCTAGTCCAGTTCGGTTTTTTTACCTCGAAACGAAGCAACTGGCAACCGCAACCGGTCTAGATTTATCCAGATATTAAGGGACCGTAACCGGACCGCTTTGGACCGGTCCTAATCAGTCCACAACGCAAAAAGAATTGGTCTAGACCAGTTGCAACCAGTCTTTTATTGTAAAATTTACCGTACCAAATAATGTAAACATTACCTCACGTACATTACATACATAGATAGACATTTTAATTCTCTGTAGACTGATCAAAAATTTAAGCAATTCCGTGAAGATTTGACTGAGATATGGCGAAAACGGAAAGGACATATGTTCAAATTGCATCTGTAGTCAGTAATTTGCAGTTTGTAGGTGCAACTCATTTTGGATGTTAAATAAATAACATCACATGGTACAAATGGTTATCTGTTTTGTTGTTACTTTTATGATGTCATATAACTGTACATGAAATAATTATAAGTCAGGTAAATTTACAACAAAATACATGTACAAAAAATGTTTTTGGCTATATCTCAACCAATTATTGACCGTTTTTGATGATTCAGGGACCGAAAATTAAGTAAAATTGTACATGAGTAAGGTCCAACATGTGATGGCACGAAAGACCCTTTGAAACCAGTCTAAGCCGGTCTTTTTTGGTTTTCAAATATTTATGAAACATAGCAACTGGCAACTGCAACTGATCCCAAATGTGGGCAACTGCAACTGGAAAAAGACTGGACTGTGGTTAAGTCCAGTTCAGTCCTATGTATATTTTCAGTCCTGTAGACTGGACTTGCAAACACTATTCAGAACATCTCCCAACAGATCAAACCACTCCGCATTGGTGTGCAGATTGACCGCCCGTCCTCGCTTTTCATCAAGATTGTGAGTCCAATACGTACTGAGCCGGTCAGAGTGTTTACTGATGAAACAGCTTGTCCAGTTTTTGCCTACTCCGGAGGTGGGGAACTTCCTTCCAAGACATGTGCAGCAAATGTTGTCAACATGTTCCTTGAGCCGTCTGTGGCTGAGTGGGAATCCGCAAGAAGCAACTTCAATGGTGTAATCAATGACCATCGTCGCCTCAGACTCGAGCAGCCAAGACTTTCTGGAATTCCTGATGATTTTCAGGGTTCCACCATTCACCAGCCTCTGCAAGGTACAGGGATCAAGCTTGACTTTCATCTTGGTTTCCGACCAATGCTCATCCTCGATTTGTTTGCAGACTTTACGCAGACTGAGGGGTTTTCGGTTGGCTTCCATTTCTTGTTCATGACGATAGAGGGCAACAGCACGGATGAGGAGGCCATCCTTTGTCTGCCTTTCTCGTTGGAGTTTCCAGGCATCAGATAGAGCTCGACCAGGCATTTTGGATGGGTTCAAGGACGCGAAACCTTTTTTTTCTGCTTGTGTCTCAATTCAGATGTGACACAAACCTTGTCACCAAAGATAATGCCTCTCAATGCCGTTTCACTTCTGTTGCTCTCTGGCAGGCCTTATAGAACCCTATCTCTTTAGATAAAATGTTATAAGCATTCCTTGCACTGTTCTCTGGCCGTGGACTATAAAAATATATATATTATTTGGCCATGTCGTCGCCAGATTAGGTTATAGAATTGATCACACCTCATGAAAACCAATAAATGAAGCTTTCAAAATTTCACAGACCATACAGTCCTCATCAGTAATTAGGCAATTTAGTTTCCAGCAGTTTCTCAACTGAGGAAACCGGAAAAAACTGAAAAAAACTGCAAAACACCCTGAAACGTGGGAACCTAGAAACCCATGTCCGTTTTCCAGGAAACCTACCTGCAGGGTCTCACCTAGTTAAGCCTAGTGAAGTCTTTCCCTTACTTGACCCTTTACTAATTTTAGTATATATTCCCTTTCCAGGTTTCCAGGTTTCCGGAAACCCAGAAAACGCGGAAAACCAGCAAAAACCAGAAACTAAATTGCCACATTGCTAATGCTCTAACAAAACCAGAAATGTATCAAGCTAGCCTTGTACTATGTACTTGAATATTTATTAAGAGTTTCGAGCAAAATTGACGCAACAAGAGTTTTGCGTCATTGACCCAGCTGTGTCATTGACGGGTTGATGACTGTATCACATCCCATCAGATCCTCAATAAGGTAGGGGACATCCATAACCCTCCAACGTCACGTGAAAAAGTGTGACATTGCCTTTCTGAGCGACAATGGTATAGAAATATGTCTAAAATATTACTACAGCAATTTTATACAAATCGGAAACCTAGAGATTGTGCCAAAATAAGTTGTGACTCGATGCAAATAGGTAGAATTATGTAAATTTGTGTTGTGCCCAAATCATATCGAAAATACATTTCGTCGCGTAGATTTAGTGGCACGTCGTGTCAAAATTAACAAAATCTCCTCGGACACATCGGAAATATGACAAAACACAAGAAGCTCACCCAGCAAAAGATGAAGAACCTTTAGAGAGGCTCTAAAGGGAGTAGAAGATTTGAAAAGAAGAGAAAGATTGAAGAAGAGAATGAAGAGGCAGCTAATGTGAGCACTTCGTGACCCACTCACGCATTTTGCATACCATTCCATGAGATCATAATCTTACCTTCTATAAATTTGTATATAGCTTCCTAATGATACTTCTAACAATCTCTAGGAAGCCGATTTTGAATATCTACTCTTAAAGCAACTTGAGTTGCATATCTTCCACCCCATGAATATAAAAGGAGCGTTATTGTAACAGCACGTGACGTTGGAGGGCTATGGATGTCCCCTACCTTACGGAAATTGAAATTTTCATTTCCGCACTGTATGTGTGTGTCGATCTGGTGGCCTATCGTTCTGCATTCAGCTGTAATGGTTACCTTACCCTCCGTGTGCTTTTTGTTAAAATTGATGAATGGAAAGAAACTCAATGTGCCGGAGGATCACACTCAATCATATTGAGATGACAACCCACCCTTGCAATTTTATACCTGGATTTCAATGGGTTGACATTTTTGAGATTTCCTAGCACAACTTTTCTTAACAGTCTAAAATCCAGGAGTGACATTAGTATTTATGTAAAGAAGTTCCAGAAATTGTTTATTCCAATCGGTGTTTAGAGATCCTTTCCGCTTAACCAACGGTTGACCATTTCCAATGATTCTTTTGGTTTATCATAAGGAACCTGCAAGCAATATGAATCAGGATCAAAATGTTTACATCAACCAAAACGAACCATATGTCCTGCTCCATCAATTGTGGCGAACGTCAGCCCCTTTGCACTCCTCGTCATCCCCGCCCTCTTTCCATCAACGACCCACTCCCTCTTCTTCGCCACCCCAAAAGCCTCTTTCCCACTCCATTCCAACGCCAGCGTCCAACGTTCATTTCCTACGTGATTGCAGATCCAGTCGTTCACTCCCACGTAGATCAAGGCCTTGACTCCGCGTTCGAGGAGTGCGCTGACGTAGTGGTATGTTGGCCGAAACTCATCCATAGCAATCCCAAAGGCGGAACCGACAGATGAGGAACAGGAGGAGAAGTTGGTATGGGCGAGAGAGCGGTCCACTCCAAGCAAGGAGCGTACCTTTGGGAAGTCGAGGTATGTTGAAATTTGTCTGTGCGATGAAAATGTGTTTCATAGACCAAGAAGTGAGGGAACACACTTAGTCAAAGGGTAACACAGCGTATCGCTCAATTCTCCTTCACAGTCCCGGCTGATATCGTAGGGATTCTTCTCTGCACGACGTCAGTGTTGAATGTACGAGGAATTGTTGATAAGAACCGACTTGTGCGATAAAATGGCAATATTATTTCCGCCTCACAGAACGCCACACCAGCATTGCAGTTCATACTATCGAAGAGATCCACACATGATTCCTTTAGCATCTTCATGCACCTGGGAAGCTGTGTCCACATGAGCAAGGCCCAAGTGGTGGATCAGAAAAAATTACCGCTTGTTTCATTCGCACACAGGAACTGAGAAAAGATGAACTCAATCATAGCAATGGACAACGGATACTTCACATACGCAATGTCGAGAACAGGGTGCACCGACACAGGTGAACAAGCTAAGTCAAAATATGACTCTGTCATGGAATAAAAGTCCGTGAGGCCGTTTCCTAAACAATTTTCGAGTGAAACGTAGAATAAGCTATGGAACTCCCATACCAATCATGATGGAGGCTAGGTTGATAGGCGTCATTCCTGCTTCGACGAGTTTCGCGTTCTGGTCGTAAACCTCTGCTGCGAAAACGGGGATGTATCGGCCCTGTGTTGCCAAAGTTAGCGTCTGTACGGTTTCAGCCGACTAACGCCACTCACGCCGTAGGATTCTCCTGCCATATGGAAAGGCCTGCCTTTGAACTTGCTGAAGTTTTCGAAGAATACAGAGACAAATGCGGCAATATCCTTGGCCGCTTCCTCCGTTGTTGACTAAAGGGGCAGATAAATTCAAGCAAGAGAAGAGCGATGGTAGTGCGCACAACTTGTTCCCCGTAATCTGCATACGAAAATCCAACTCCTATGGGCTGGTCCACGAAAAAGACGTTGGCATTAGAGTTCCATGATTCAGGATGGAAGGTTGTCCCATTAACGGCATTGGTAACCCTACAAGGTCCTGCAAGAATAGTTAAACTGTGAATGCGACAACTGGCGCAGGACCCGGGAAGTTCCATCAAGACCTTGCCGCCAAAATCACAAAACGATCCCAAATCTGCAACAGAGGTTTTGTTTCCCAGTGCTCCTGGTCATTGGGCTCCACTTGCCCAAGAAAGAGATCAAATAAATTGAACGATGATGATGCTCCACCTGAAGTGCTTCAACGGGCAAGCTCGGCATGGGGTTCAACTGAGATTTTGCCTAAGATCCGTGTTCTGGCAAACAAGGAGGCTTCCCGGGCCCTTGGGGGTACTTACCCAACTCCATGAACAATCCCAGCGAAGACGAACAGCCCGGACCTCCGTTCGTCCAAAAAATCACGTCGTCCTTGTCTGGATCGCTCCTGCTCTCAAAAAAGTAGAAAAAGAGGTGTCGGGCTTCGATATCAATATACCCAGTATAAGCTCTACATGTAGTATAGTCAGCAGCAGCATAGTCACGATGTAGTTGAAAACTTACTTGACGGTCTCATCGCAAAAAGACGATTTCTTGATCCGTACGCTGTGTCGAGGAAATGTTGGGTGTGCGAGTCGCGTGAATTCTGTTTCAGAGAGGACAGAAAGGTCCTCGAGTGGTCTAAACAAGCCGTAATCGTAGGCTTGCGACGCTGAAATCCATCAATTTCAAACATACTAAGTAGGCCAAGTTAATGCAACGCATTACGCACCAGCACCACCCAAAGTTGTCCCCAAATACTCCTGACTTCTTGCTTCAACAAGCCCCAAAATGGTGGCCAGCGCGTATGCAACCAGAGCCCTGATAAACATGGTGGTAGTGGTGGAAGAGGGAGGCGGACAGAGTGCACTTTCTCACCGACTCATGGGTCATGACCTGTCATGACATGATCAATAACATTACGGTATACATACATGTGGCTCCAATGGCAATAGTAGAAGTCTACAGAACATGAATCATGATTCTCAACACCTTGTGCTAGATTGTGCTACAACGACGATTATTCGCAGCAGTGCGCGAGTGACAGTCGTGTGGGGGACCGCAGTCCGTCCAGTTTCCAAGAAAACTTGATTTTGTCGACGTCGGACACGCGTGATTGGGAACGGAAATGATCAAGTATCAAGTAATGCCTATCGCATGCCATATCAAGATAGAGCCAACGGTGTTAGGGGAGGTGTCATTCCAAGTCGAGTGGAGGATCGTGTCTATGGGCCATCGTAACCAGAACAGAAACATCCACACCCCGAAGGACATATTGGCACATCCCACGAATTCCAACATGAAATGTGGGTGACGTGGTAGCAGCGGATGCAGCTGCGTGAGAGACCTTGCAATCGAATGAATGGGTCAACAGCGACGAAGATCATATGGTATCAAAAACACACCTTTTACCGGCAGCCTGCAGACTGTACAACATGCCATAAGACATGGCGTGCCACAGTATTGACACGCGATCGCTTTATCTGGAAGAAGCACTTTACAATCCGCTCGTGAGCACACACGAACAAGACCTGTAGAAGCCACCTGTTATAAGTCTGTAGGGAAACAAAAGGCTCTGATGGTACCTATTTTATGTGGCTCACTCTTATCGTGATGTGGATCCCGACGATTCACAGCCTTTAACAGCTCTAGTCGTTTATTGAACAATTTCCACCTGAACAGCATCTCGGCGTAGAAGGATACGTGAAACATAAACTGTTTGACGAGCTCTGGACTGAATAATGGTTCTGGACTGCAAGGCAATCTGAGTTAGTCAGTGAGCGTGTAAAACCGGTCAGCATACCTCTCTTGATCTGGGACAGGCGGTTCAAACACAACAGCTTCCTTTTCCTGCAAGAATATATTTGAATCCGCGAGACGCGACAATGCCGGTCGCCTATGCCCTGCTGACGAAAAAGAAACCGCAAAAGGTCTGGGCGGGCGTAACGACGCCGTATCATTCCATGACTTCGATACGGCAGGGTTGGGGGAATGAATCACTGAGTCCTTTCTCGTCCGTTTCCGCTTCGGCCCAGGTGACTTGGGTGCTGCTCTACTCGCTGACCTAACAGAAGGGAACTGTGGATCCGAGGTGGATATTGGCAATTCCGTGGGAGTAATGAGGCCTTCTTTCAATGAATCCTGGATGAATTGGCGCATGCCGCCAGTGTTGAATAGGCTTGACCACGAGCCTCGAGATGAGTTGGAGGAGGACAAGGAAGGGGTTAAGGTAGGTGCGATTGGGGATGGCAGGTATGGCCACAGCGGTGAGGGGGGGTTGGATTTGATGGACTTTGTTATGCTGAAGTAGTCTACTCCCCCAATCTTGAGTGGTGAAAGGTGAACACCTGGAGCTTCTGACGTCCTTCTCCTCATGCTTGGATGAGAGGTAGCTCCGTGTGACGTCTGCAGAACAAGCATCGATAGCATCGCGAGCATTTGGACATCTTTCCCCTTGCAAAGGTCCGAGTATCTGACGAGTCAATAACGCAATGAGTACGAGGACGCCATATGAAAACAGAACCTCACAGTCGGGTGATGACTCCGCGGGCAAGGGTCTCCGAAGCAAAAGAGTTCAGATCCTCAATACTACTCCTGTCTTCATCTCCATCATCACCAGGCGCACGAAAAAGCGTCCTCAAAGTCCTAAAAACGCGCTCGTGGTCATATCTCCTATGTTCCCGTGCAGCAATTGCATTTGTCTCACAAACAGCACTCAAACTGTCTCCCTGGAACTCATAATCCAGTGCGACCTTCCTATCCCCGCCAGCAATATTGGTCGTATCATTCATGAATACAATACTCCGCCTAGGGAACCTTGAATAGTTCTTCGACATTTCCCCGAGCGGTCTCGAATCAGAATCTCTCCGCACCTTATGCCTCGACACAGTCAAAAGATTCGTCATGGCTCGGAGAATGTTGGCGCTGTTCTCAGGCCGTAGTGGATCAAGTGGCTTTACCTCTCGATCCTGAGCAGACAATCCTAACCGACGAACAGCATCTGAGACCAAAGCAGGCGATTGAAGTAGCCGGGGTTGTTGCTGCTGCGATTCAGCTTGTTGCTGTTGATCTTCCGCTGGCGGAGAAGAAGTTTCAGTAAGTCCCCTGAAGACGTTGCGTACCACTCGAGGGGGCGCTCGAAAGAAGGTAATGAGTTCGCCTGTAGTATCGAAATTCCTGATCAGAATATTTTCCATATATCAGCAAAGAACACACCATTGGGACCGAACGTTCCCTGTGAAGTCCGCGGTTCAGCCAAGTTCTTGATATTCCGCATCAAAGATATTGTGAAATCTTTAGGCTTCTTAGTCGACGAATGCTCGTCATCCTCGGAAGAAGACCCAGAGCCACCATCGATATGACCCTCTTCAGCGTAAAGCAAAAACCTAAGGCACGCTTCGAGACAGGGCCGTTTCCGCTCTCGGATGGCGCGCAGGCGCTTCAATATGTACTCCCGATCCCCGACGGAAATCAAAGGGTTCCTCTCAAGGTCCACACCAGGGGTTCCCCCAGGATGTGTCGCTTGTGGATAGTCCCTAGGAAAAGTGAATGTTATGCGCATGAACACAGACGACGTCTCTCCCCAGGGACCATGCAAGCCCAAGGTACAACTTCGCTTTCTAGTCAGGTCGTGCTATTGTAATGTTACATTAGCAAAGCGAAGCATGATCACGTAGAAAGTGTCTACCTTTTCAAGCGTGATCTTTGACGCAGCAAGCTTAGTCAACACCGTCGTGATTCTAAAACTTGAATCAATACCCAAATACCAAAAGAAAGCAAACCAGCTCACTCATCCTGCAAAGTGGAAGACTGACTGCCCTCGCCATCCCTCCTACCATCCTCCCCTCCTCTACCCCGGCTACCACTCCTCCCTTTGCCACAACCCTCCGCATCGCGCACTTCTATTCCTGACGGTGTTCTTGACATCGATCCTACCCTCGAAGCACCAGTACTATCCCCACCACTTCCCGCACCTGAACTGCTCCCACGCTTGCTGCCCACTTTCACACTGGCCAACCAAGAAAATGGGTCCATTCGCACAAGGCTCTTTCCCCCCATCGCACCCCGACTCATCGTACTCTGCCCCAGCATGGTAATAGACTTACTCATCTTCGGGGTTGACTCCTGCGGCTCAATACTATCGTAGAACGAAGCACGCGAGTCGAGGTGCGGCTGTACGTTTGAGTTCACCTGATGTATTGGTGGTAATGGTGCCCGAACTTCAGCAAGAATCGCACGGTACCCAACGGGCGCGGTGACTGCCTTCGCATGGGCATCTGTAAAACCTGCTGGAGGCAGATTGCGGAAGGTGGTGGTGGGGAAATCGCAGTCCCCTGCACTATCACTATGACGGGAACGGGCACGAGATCGGGAGCGACCCCTATTGAGGGCAAGGGTATGTCCAACACGCTGCATGACATCTGCTCCAATGGGCCAGAACCTCAGTGTACGATCTTTGGACCAAGTTATCAATTGGAACTCGTCTGAAGACATAAAAAACGCATCAGCAGTCGCAAGAAATTGAGAATACAATAATGAACCAACCTCTGCCACCCTTTCTCCACACAAACTCCTTCACAACATCCGTATGTCCCTCAAATGTCTCTACGGGAAATTGCGTCTCCGCCGTAGCATACATTTCCAATGTCGTTTCACTCCGTTGAGGCAAGCTCAACACACCTTCACCAAACGGCAGTGTCCTCGCGCGCCAGATGGGGTATGTGGTCCGGATGCACGACGTCGGTTGTGTTACATCATTAATGTTCCAAGTTTTGATAGTCTTGTCGAGGGAGCAGGTCACGATCTCCGTAGAAGAATGGTGCGACCAATCGATGCCGTAGATTTTGGAGGTATGGGCCCGGATTTCAGTGATGGGGAGGGAACCTTTCTATTCAGAGTCATGAGATAGATGTCTGAGAGGGCTATTAATGAAACTGACCCGACGGTCCCAGATTAAGACCTCATTCGAGTGTGAAGATGCGAGGATGTTGCCATCCTGTCGGTTCCACTTCACCTGCGTGCCGGAAGCTGGAGAGACTTCAGCATGACACACCTCTGGACAAATGGTAACTGACCTTTGAATGGAGATAAACCTGAAATTATCACTTCGTTAGAGCGAAAATTCGCAACATCGAAAAACACTAACCAAAAATCGGTTTCCTAGGCTCTCTTAGATCCCAAGCCCACAACCATGAGTCAATCCCAGTGCTAACCACCGTATCACACTCAGTGGTGTGCCAGTTGATATCCGTGATAGCGCGATAATGAGATTTGAGGATATGTTGAATGGATGTCTTCCCTACAAGCAGAAGATTCCATATCAAACTGTGAGGAGTTAGAATCCACATCAGGAAAGGCTAGACAACTGACAGCTTCTCGCTCGAAGTTGAAACGATGTACTCTGCTCGAGACGGGTGCGGATTCCATTGTACGTCGGCCACATCCCATGTACCGCCTTGGGGTAGGAAGCGGGGCACTTCGAAAGGAGCTTCGAGGTCGATGATGAATAGACCTCGACGCCTGAATCATGTCAGACCAGACAGGTTGAGCGCAAGATAGATAAAACATACGCAGCCAGCACAACATCTCTCGAAGCGGGACTTATACTCATCTGAGCAACGTCAGTGATAGGCAGCATAGAAAAGAGCAGACTCACATTACCAACAGCATCCCCCACCAAGTCCTTCATGTTAATCTCCAAGCTCCGTCGAAAATTCCCGTCCTCAGGCGAGTCAGGAGGAACCACTGCCGGTATCTCACTCGCCCTCCAACGCTCAGAACTGCCCGAGTTGGTGGCCCGAACATATTCCTGGCGAAACCGGTCGATGTCCAATCCATCAGGCGGCAATTGAGGTGCGAACGATGGCCGCCGGGCACTCAAACTGTGTTCCATAAGCGAAATAGGGAGGTTCTCAACGTCAATACGCGCAGCTCGTCGCTGAGAAACATGGCGCGCTCGCGACCGTGGTGGGATTATAATAGCAGAGTTGTCGTCGTCTGCTAATAAGGAGGGCGTCCATGATGGTCTTCGTTCGCCTGCTGAGCTTGGCTGATTTTTGTCTCGAAAACGAGACCCAGGAGTTCGTAAATCCTCGATGCTTGACGATGCTGAAGAAAGTGGCGACATTATATGGTTCGTAAACGTAGTTATGTCGTTTAGAAGATGGAGATGCCTGTAAAATTCAGGTGTGGTGTCAGTGAGTTCTTGGTTGCGTCTCGCAAGTGTTACATATAAGCACCCTACATCATTCACAAATAAGCTCTTTGCATCTTTCACAAATATTCATTTCCGACTTTGATGTTATGCAAAATCCGTTCCATCTGAATCAAGCCTTGACAGTCTAATATATGTACATCATTCAAGTACGAACTTGACGAGTTCATGAAAACCTAGAACAGTCCTAACTCCAAGGGGTATGTAAGTTATTTTTCAAGTATATCACCTTGGTTTATGTGTGTAAGTGGAGTTGGACAATCCTTAGTAGGTGTGACGACCAGTAACATGCCTGTGACGGTGTCACAGGGCCAATATCTTGAGACATTGAGCCACATCACCAATTCAAAATATATTTTGCAATGAATCTAATGATATGAAGTGAATGAATCCACTGAGAGAGCTTTCCAAGTAATAATTGTATTTATTATTCCAAAAATGCGAAATCAGTCTGTTCTCCCTGCCAAATGTGGCACTCTGGAGAGATTGGCTAATA
>KN838952.1:9272-28263 GCA_000827195.1 Laccaria amethystina LaAM-08-1
CTACCTGTTTTGTATACCAATTCATTTGTCTTTCCGCAAGTTGGTTACCATCTCCTTTGATGTCGCCCCAAAGTTGTGTTCGTGGTGGTCAGATGAGGTATGTTTGGTTTACTTGTTTCTCCGGATTTGTAACTCATTTATTTCTTCGTAGTTCGTGCTCGTTCGGCATCAATACACCGCCCCTTGTTGTGCCACACCAAACATTTTGTCATCATCTTACCATGTATGCATCAAATTATCTCTTGCTTTCGTTGTATACTAATTCTTTTATTTCCTGATAGATCTGACGCCATTGTGCGTCCTCCACCTTGTTCCTGTCAGCTGGCATGTTTCCCACTGGTTAGTAAGTCTGTTTTATTTGACTCACATATCTTGACTGGAAGTTTTACCAGATTTCTCGTCTCTTTGCGTCCGCCGTCGAACGTTGAAGTGTAAGTCTGCCAACAGTAATTTGTATGTATGTATATTTACCAACACTTGTGGTATCTTTGTTAGATGTACCGCATCAACAGCCAACCCCGTTCCCCGACACCCCGCAAGTTCCTCGACCTTGTCTACAATACCCTGCCCTTTTTCTTGGCGTAGGTCGTTGGAACGTCAATTTCATCCTACTTACATTTTCTGCTGTGTGCTCGGATGCGAGTACACAGTAGTTTTTTTTTGATCATACGAGTGTCCCCGCGGGGAGGCGGACGTATGATCCTACGTAAAAAAAGGAGGGCGAAATGCTGCAAAGATACAGTGTTTGTTCCTGTTTTCGGCTTACGTTTCTGCAATTCTATTGGTACTTCATAAATTGTCACGTGTACAGAGTAAGGAGACAGGCTCAATGTCGGTGCTGGAAGCATGGAGTGTGCATGATCAGTAATTAATTTCTATCTACTCCCATTTTCATCATATACATAGTCTGCGTAACGAGGAAGCCATATCCTTTCCCGTGCCCTTTCCCTCACTACTTTACTCAATCCCTCCAACCCAACACCAACTGCCCAACCAGCCTGCGCAACACCCTCCTTCACAGCCTGCTCAGCAACCGCAACAGCCACCTCCAAATTTACTTCCGGAGCCTCTCCAAAGTCAGGCAACAGCGCCTCGCCGTTATACTCGTATCCCTCCCCTTTCTCCTCAGCTCTAACCGCAAGAGTGATGGCAGGCGACAGAGCAGCAAGACGACGTGCTCCGGCGATCAACATCCTGTCCGTCATCTGCCGTGACTGCGAGAGGATGGCCCCGAATCCCAGTCCAGGGTAGATAAGCGCGTTGTTGCACTCTGCGATCCTAGTGTTCCGTCAGATCTCCAAAGTCATCGAAAGAGGATAATCATTTCACGTGAACTCTTTCTTCTCCATATGAACACTATCGAAGGGGCTCCCTGTAGCCACCAGAGCCCTGCCCTCCGTCCAGTGTATAATGTTCTCTGGGGTAGCTTCCACCAGCCTGCTAGGATTCGACAGTGGGGTGATGATGGGCCTCGCACCGGGATCCTCCTCCTGTAAACCAGCCACCATAGCCTTGACGACATCCTCCGTAAACGCCCCAGCAGCAGTCGAACACCCAATCAGAACGGTGGGTTTAACCCGCTTCACAACCTCCAGCAACCCAATCGTCTCCTCACCCTCCACCAGTTCCTCCCAAGACTCAGACAAAGGCCGGATGAACTCTCTCCTCTCCGCGGAATCCGCCTGTGAGAGTAGTAGTAGGGCCGTACTGGAATCATACAGCAGCCCCTGGCGATCGACCAACCAGAACCGTCGATTCGCCTCAGCTCGCGACACGCCGTCGTCAGCTACCATCGCATCACGCAGCTGTACCGCGATTCCCATCCCCGCTGATCCAGCGCCAAGAATCACGTATCGCTGGTCAGAAAGCCGTTTTCCTTGCCCGCTTTTCGAGGAGCGGCTGGAGATCCCGATGGCGGCCATGATACAGGCGAGGGTGACGGCACCTGTTCCTTGGCTGGAGGACTTGGGCTCAGCGCTGCCCTCGGAAAGGGAGGGAAGAGAGAGGCGTACATATCGTCGTTGAACGCAGCGTGAGATTCGCGGTATCTGTCTAGGAGACGATGTGCGTTGGTCACTCCGAAGTCTTCAAAGTGGAGGAGGCTGTGGGGGTGATACTTTCGAACCAGTTGGACGAACCTAGGGGGTTGGTTAGTGCCTGGATTGAGGTCGTTCCACGGGAAGACATACTTGTTAATGAATTTGTCGTATTCTTCTCCACGAACGCGCTTGGATGGCCATCCCTAGATGGTGGTTAACAGCGGCGGACCTGGATGGAGCGGACTACTCACCACATAAAGAGGATCGTTCAAGAGCTCCTTGTTATTCGTTCCAACGTCTAGAACAACGCTGACGGAGCGTGAAGGATCCAACCCACCCACGAGACTGTTACATCATCAGTGGAGACATAATCTAGTGAAAGGAACCGACATACGTATACATGACCGATTTGGCGGTAGAAATCTGTCGGAGTAATCAAACACTCGGTCAAGACCCAGCAACGTGCCACTCACGCCTATTCCCTGGAATGAAAGCCATCAGACGCATTACGGGCGGACAACTGATCACTTACACCAACCCCCTGATCCCCAATCCCAAGAATGGCTTCAGAGTCCGTGCAAACGAACAAATCAATCACCCTCCCCTCCGTCTGTTCCAAGAAATCCTCCTCCATCCTCTCCTGAGAAGGGAACGTCAAATACAACCCTTCACTCCTCCGAAACAAATGCGAATAATTTGCGATGGCTTCCGCCTAAAAGAGATCAGTACAAAAAATCAATCAACCAAACCCACCAGGCACTCACTCACCTCTGTGGGGGTATAAATGACGGGAACGAGCTCCTTCAAGTGCCTCGCCAACAACGAATAATATAACGTCCAATTCTGGTCCTTCAGACTCTGCAGAAATGTGTTCTTGCGTATCGCCGAATCACGGGAGTTGAGCTGTTCGTAGGCTCTCTCGCATTGCTCGTCGAGGGTGTTGGTGCGATATGGGAGACGGCCGATCAATCCAAACGCTCTGCGTTCGCTGGCTGGGAACCCGGCGCCTTTGTTGAAGCGCGGGGAGGTTAGGAGGGACTCTCCGCGTAGAGCGAGTCGGAGAGGGGGTTCGTTGGTGAGCTGGGACATGGTGGTTGTGGAGCACGGAATGCTGCGATGGGGTTGAGATAAGCTGTTTCGGGGTGATCAGATCTCATCTTGCGTCGATCGGGAATTCTGAGCGCTATCCTGTGGGGACCGCTGTGGTAACGAATGTTGTGAGTTTTCTGCCTAGGAGCATAATTATTCGCTGGAATTCAGGAAACAAGTCTGCCAGCGCACCAGGACGAAGTTTGCCATTGAGGGGGTTGAGTGAATGAGTGAGTGAGTGAGTAGAGTCATGATGTCTTTTACATTCTGGAATTCCGAAATGGTTGTTGCAAGGCCTGTCGACAGTCATAAACATTCAATACAAGAGATTTGAAGAGGAGTTGCGTGAAGAAAAACGTGGCAAGAATAACTTCAATTTTCTTTAAAGTTCCGACTCATTTGGACCTCCGCTCTAACTTTTCTCATGATTCATGACCACCACCAACATCTTTACCAGGCTTCTGGTGAAGCAGACGACGAATTCATGGTCAAATTTTGGATTAGTGTCATATTCTTCATGTAATTGCACAAAAAACCGGACAACGAACCCACTATTCAAATTTTCAACCTCTGGGACAGCATGAGCAACCGCTTGTAAGTTGTCGTGCTATTTATATCTGATTCTCACTCCAGCGATCCAGGTAGAAATCCGAAAGGACTCTGCCGAGTCGGGTTCATACACATCGGCGCTTGGAGCTTTGGACCCTTCATGGCCCCCAGCCGTGACCTCTTTTAGTGTCGACGTCTTCCAAGTGACTTACAGCAAGATGCAAAACCCTAGACACCTCCGCGAAATTTCTTGACTCCGCCTTGCTTTGTACAAACAACCATTCGAGGAAGGAAGCGGGCACGAATGACGCAAGCTGTCCACTTTGCTCCACCAACCTCAACTTGGCGCATTTCCTACATAGCGGCTAGTTTATATACATTACTATGTCATTTCTCGTAGATTCGAGCTGCGTTCACGATGTCTTGTTATCGTTCCATAGAAACATCGTTCAGACACCCTTTTTTCTTCAGAAGGTATTTTCTAATAAATTTCGAAGAGTTGTACGACCAGCACTCCATTTATAGTAGGGTATGTCATAATATTGCTCCATGGTTCCAATCGAGGTCTCGATCATACAGAATTGAGCCAAATGCGGTTGTTTGTACAAAGCGAGGCGGAGTATGAGAAATTTGCAGAGGTGTCTAGGGTTTTGCATCTTGCTGTAAAGGGCAGGTGTAAGTAAGTATGACATCACAACTTCGGAATAAAATGCTATTATTATCAAGATTATAAAGTACGCCCCTCTCGCCTTCACATCCATCATCACTTTAAAATCGAGGAGTAAGTGAAAGTCAGATGATAGGACGGTACTGAAACTGCATCAAATTACCGAGATCTCATCAAACGAGCATCGGAGAAGAGTGGCACTTGGCTTGCTAAGCGGCGTCCTGCTCTCCACCTCGCGCGGGCTGGTCCAACCATTTCGCTGGTGCAATAAACAGAAGAGCAGATGTCGCTCCGCCAGTCTTGACGAGGAATGGAAGGTGTCGATCGCTGCTCCTATGGCTGACATGAAACAATACTTTAAAGAAGTTCTCTTTGCAATGAGTCAGCCACACGCCTACTATCTTTTCGCTTTCCATCGTAATTATTTTCTCCTCCAGCGATGACGCCTGCCTGATGATATTTGTAGGGAACTTTACCCCATAATGCCCAGAGCACACAACGTTCCTCCCATCATCTCGGCTAGCAAGCGTACTTCCCGTGATCTAGAGTCGCGACGGCGGTACAACAGTCGACTGCCGGTCTCTAAACTCTTCCCAGACCTCCTAGAACCCCTCTTCATTCTCGCCTCAATCGACCCCGATGAACAATGGGCCTCGCTCACCGCTCTATCCATATCCCAAGTTTGCCATTCCTGGCGCTTCATCGCCCTCTCTCTTCCAATCCTCTGGGCAAATCTCGTAGACTTTGAGGAGCGTTCGAAAAGTTGGAACATCGAGATGCTTCGAAGATCCGATACCTATCCAATCGATCTCAGCCGTAGAGACTTCGTTCCTCGGGCGGAGAACATCATTTCCAAAGAACTCGACCACCTTGCCAGGTTGCGCACCTACCGGGTTATGTTTGATTCTACGTCCCAGGAAACGCTGATCGACAAGCTATCCAACGAGGCTCCGCAGCTTGTTCACCTCGATCTCAGCTACATCGGTACCTCGGCTGGTGGAAGACTGGAGTTCCCTTCATCGCTCCTCGGTGACGATGCACCCTTGCTGCGCCAATTGGAGTTAACGAGATGCACCCTCGACCTCACTTCCCCGGTCCTCATAAACCTTTCAACCCTCTCTATTCGCAACGTTAACATGGCGATGGCCCCTACTTTGTCGCAATGGATCGGCGCTCTGAGAAGGATGCCCGGGCTTACAACCCTTTCAATTCAGGATTCCTTCGCTCCTCTTCCCCAATCCCTATTCCATCCCTCCCCATCCAAGAGTTCCGTGGAGCTTCCGTGCCTCTCTGAATTATATCTGGATGGCCATATCTCCAATGTAGCGCTCCTCCTCCGTGATCTCGCCTTCCCGATGAACTGCGGAATGATGCTATCCTGCACAGAAGTAGTACCTGGACCGCTCTTCGAAATCGTACGAGACGCATTTTCGCAGAGGATCAACCATGCGCAGCCTCTCAACCACCACAACATTTATTCTTTATTCATCTACGCGAAAGGGACCAGTTTATCGATCTCCAACGAACCAAACGAGTACGAAACGACGGGCCGATTACCCAAGGGACCGAATCCTTACCTTTATCTCGACCTTCACTCCGCGTCCAATCCAAATGGATGGGCCGAACTCCTTCCCCCTCTCCTCTCCGCAATGGACGATACATTTTCAAAGGTGTCCTCTCTCGAACTCCAGCTCCCAGCTATCCCCCCCGCATTGATGTTCAGTCTTTCGAAAGCGATTCGGTTAACTACTTTGATGAATCTATCAGGAGCCATGTCCAAAAAATTACTCGCCGTTCTTCAGAAGCCGTATCCATTACCGTTGAACGGGGGAATTGAGATCGTCCCGATCTTTCTCCTACCAGCCCTACACACCATCCTATTCACTGAGGACAGTTCAATGTGGGGCCCCGCTTACCGAGTCTTTCAGTCGTTTTTGCGCTGGCGGAGAAACGGGGATGCCCCTCTCAAGCGGATCGTCTTTCGTAAATGTTCAGTTTTGCGGGATACGATGGAGCGCTTGGAGTGGGATGGTGTGGAGGTTGATTATGATTCCCAGGGGGTAAGATGGCAAACGATGTAACGAAAGATGAGAATAAAAGATGGAAGCCCTTAAATCTGCCCAATTGATAGGCCGGAAAGCGAAAATTGAGCATGTTCGGAGGGTGGTATGTTGGCCAATGGTCGTGATCCATTGTCGGAATCAGCAAAATAAAAACAATGATGAGAGTGGGATTCGAACCCACGCCCCGGAGGACCAGATATATCGGACATCAAATGTCCTGGTCCTTAGTCTGGCGCCTTAGACCGCTCGGCCATCTCACCACTTACATGGTACATCAGCAAATACTGTTGACATTTACTTGTCAACTCGTTACCCGGATGCCGGGACAACGAAAAGTAAAAAAGTAACTAGTCAGACAACATAAGTAACGTTAGTAATCGTTTTGTCCCCTCTGCACAGTACTGCACGGCTTCTTCTAATGGCCCAGTCAGCAAGACAATGTGGCACGAGGGAGATACTCATCGACAGCGCTAGAACTCGTCAATTTATATGGTAGGTAACGCGTATGCTATCTCAGCGATTGTGTAAAAGAACTCAAGTTTCACCTGAATAAGTACATCCCAAGTACATCCTTGCTGACATACCATGGAATTGTATTTGCACCATGGATCATGCAAAATGCTGAAAACTTTCAAAGTCACAATATTTTTGATTTCTGAGGACACTGATCATCCTGTCCCGCATTCGACCACCAGTCGCGTTCGCGAGAAACCTAAAAATATCGGGCATATATTTCTCGACGTCGAGGTCAAATTTGTCAAGTTTTGCTGCATGGACGGCAGTCTCGCGGAACTTGATACGTTTCTTTCGGGCGCCGGGCTTGAAGGGCTTGGGGGTTACAGTTTGGAGTCAATATCACCCATTCTCGAAGCCTCGGCAATCGCGGCGATATGGAGCTCAGGAGTCGGCTAGAACGGATATAGACGATCAATGAGTTCCCTCTCTGCACAAGAGACAGAGCCTCTCCTTTGAAGTACCAGGTAAAAATCAATTCCAAATAGTCAGCAAGACGACAAGGCGTATTCACTATTACTTTGATCGTGAGTTTTAACGTAAACGTAATTCAAGAAAGATTGACTGATAATGAGTATTTTGATGCTATAACAAGGCTTCTACATAATGACAGTGATTGGTATAAATGATGACGATGGCTACAGGATGAACGATGCGTAGATGGTATAATGACGGTGGTAGTGGTGATGCTGGCGATATCATACAATAATTAGACGAAACTTACCTTAGTAATAATAGACGTGTATGGAGTAGGTGAGTACGGTACTGAAGCGGTTCTATGACGGGTCTTCCGAGGCTTGCCAGCAAGACTCTAAATCTTTCCCTTCTTTGTCACAACCACACCATGCGTTATTTTCGAATGTCTTTGAAGCGAATCAAAGCGGGGAAACGCCGCCGTGCACAACGTGCACGCATTTGCACGCTTCGCCCAACCCATAACGTCGGATGCGACGAGCGACATGGCGTGGCCATCCGTAGTGTCGATGTGGCGAGCCATCTCGCCCGGCGATACGCCGTTTTCTCGTGCCTCGCACGTCCCATCCCACAGGCAAAGTATGCGGCCCTTGCCTTTGAGGTTGACGTCGTGCATGATTTTGACGTGCTCCTGAATCGCCTCCTCCGAATGCTTAAGGATTGCAAGACATTTGCTTCCCCAGCGGCAATAAATTTGTGGGGACCATGTCTGACCGTATACTGCGAGGTTATACTTTTCGATGTCGTAACGCGTTGCTCGACTCCATGTGGATTGGGGGAATGGACCTGAATCAGAGTTGGGCGTTACGGAGTTTCCATCAGGGGCCATGCGGAAGCTGAATGTGGAGGAAGGAGGTGTGGCGTGAACATCCCACACACTGGATGGCGGCATAGGTTGTGGGGCCTGTAAGATATCTTCGACGTCGCGTATCGTCGCTTCATTTGTGGACGTGGACGCGGGCTGTGGAAAACAATCTTGATACTCTACATGGCCTCCGCCTGGTGCGGGCATGAATACAGGAACTGGTAGGAAGTCGTGGTGGGTGCCGGCCTGGTTAGTGAACATGGCCTCGGGGAGTGGGAGCGAATCGTGGTACTCCACAGGTGCGGGCGTGAATGCGGGAAGTGGTCGTGGGCTGGAGTAGGTCACAGTACCTCCACCACGCGCCATGCTAAACTTGAACGCGGAAGAGGGGGGTGAGACATGGGAGCTGTGAACATTGGGTGGCATTAGTCGTGGAGACTCGGGCGTGTCATGGACACCCGAGCCACTGGTCTGTAAGTAGTCACTGAAAAGAGCAGCGCCTGTAGCTGGGCAGTAGAGCTCCTCTCGCTGATTGTTTGGTGCTTCATGCCAGTGCTGAGGTGAATCTGACGGTTGCGTGGGTGTCAAAGGAACACGACGACGGGTTGGCAGAGCGTCTGGAGTTTTAACACTAGGGGGGGTAATTGGGGCATCACTGAATAAATTAAAGTCGATGAATTGCGCAACATCGAGCGAAGTTGCACTTTCAGTGTTGGCGCCACCCTCGAGTGGCGATGGTGGATCCTGGCCGACGAAGAAGTACTGGTCCTCGGACGAGGGCGTTACCTGTAGCTGGGCAGTGGGGAAGTCTTCACTTCTAGCGCTGTATTGAGAAGGTGAGACGCCCGATGCAATAAAAATAGAATCGTCTAAGGAGTGATGGTGAGTGAATGTAGCGTAGTCCGGGCCAGGAATTTGCTCGACAGTGGGGAAGTCTTCGTTGCGAGCGCTGTATTGAGAGGATGAGGCGTCCGATGTGAGAAAACCAGAGTTGTTCAAGGAGTGATCGGGGGTGAAGGTAACGTAGTCCGGGCCAGGAAGGGAGTGTAGTCCACTATCGGCCGTCACTCCTGCGACGGTATCTTCCTCCGAGAAATTGATTCCTCTTATACTATTGATGACGGTGAGTGATTTCATGGGACATAGGGAGCGAAGCACTCACTTATGATCAAGGGAAAAGAGTCTATCATACATCGCCAATTCAACGTCCCCATCCCACGCATCTTCTGTTCTAGCTATACTGAAGAAAATATGTGAGGCAAGGAACGAGATTCTGAATGAGAAGTTAGTACCTTCGAGCCGCGTGCTGGTGTGCAATATTTAGTCTTCGTGCCAAGCCATCGCCAGCCATGACTTATTAGAAACGCGTCTATTATAGTCGAATTAGTGATTGCGCAGCAAAATCTGGGGAAGGGGAGTAGAGGGACGGGGGGCGCGCTGCGCGGGGAATGAGAATTCGCAGTAGAGATTGGTTGAATTTATATTGATGGCCATGCAAGTTGGAAGCGTGACTTTGTTGAAAGCAGGCCACACCAGGGCCACAGAGTGTGGCCTCTCCCCGCATTGGCTTGGACAATGGAGGATAAGGGTTGTTTGATCCGAGTTTTGGAGGAAGAAAGGGGAGCCACCGTGGCGATATTTCTATTCCCGAGGTTGCTGTTTCTCGGCGGAATAGGGCAGTGTTTCAAGGACAGACCATCCAGAATGACTTGCGAGTTACGTCGTCTTTTAGGAGGCGCTGGTTAGCGAGCCAGCCTCAACGTCCAACGGCCAAAACAAAGCACAGATTTCGCAGCTGGCTATGGTGAATCCTCTCCATGATATTCGAAACGATGAATCGGGCTTGGCAATACCAATGGCCAAAGAAACATAGTTATGGGGTCCTGCATGAAAGATGGCACGGTAATCTCCTCAGTAACGCCAATTCGTACTGCGGCGTGGCAGCAAAGACTCGCACTACGGAATGAGATCAGGTGAGTGCGGGGGACAGACAGTAAATCGATGCTACAAGCACGTGAGATTCAATTCACAGTGGTAGACTCGATGGACAACTTGCCCGACGTTGGAAGAACTCCCCGTGATCGTTCCGCTTATCCACCAATGCAACGCGTTCAAATGCGTCCGTTCTCGTCGTTCAAGAGACGTCCAAGTCGACGATGTTGGAACATGGAGGTGGTCAATTATGCCAGAGGACGACCTTACGTGGACGATGCAGTGCTGAAACGCCGCGTAAGTGAGTTTATCAACGTGTTGTCATCGGAAAAGACGCCTTACCCGGTTCCAACAGCTCCCCATCACCGTATGTCGGTTCCGTCGCCAATTCACAAGCCACCAACATGTAGGATTCACCTGATGTCGTCGTTCGGATGCTGGACGCCCAGAGGTCCATTGTGCACAAGGCGGATGTGGGCGTCGTGGCTATAACGTGTAAGTGAGATTCAGATATCAACGATATCGCGGTAGACGACTTACGGAATGGTAAAAGGAGTCCGATGTCGTTTCACGTTGTCTCCGCCCCCGCAGAACGTCGCTCTACCGCATACAAGCCCATATTCGTCGTTTGCGAGCCGTTATCGATGGCGGAGACAAGTGGCTGATAATATACGAGGGGAACGTTGGTGTTGGAGAACAGGGTCAATGTCTATCGTCAAGGAGATCAAGCTAGGATTCAAAAAAAAAATACCCGAGACTTGAAAAAGGTGGAGAAACTACTTTGACCTTCTGTTTGACCTTCCAATAGTCATCCTTTCAGGATCCTAACCGGAAGACGAAGAGAACTGAATTTATTGACTGAATGAGGATCAGTTGATCGTCGCGATTTTATATGTACTATGAGAAATAAGGAACCTTGTGAACCTCAGTCAATAAATACATTTAAGAGAGAGTCCTTGACTCACCTTTTCCGCTCTGGTAATCTGATTCATAAGTCGTCAAACCTCCAGAATTGTAGGTTATTGAAATCTATCTAGGACCTCTCTTTCTGAAAGGAGAGGAAGAGAGAAAAAATCGCTTGAGCCGTTTAGTAACGGACCACTTAACCCTCGCTTGATCCTCTCCAGAATCGCTTTCCATCTGAGCGTGTCCTTCCATCGACCCATTTTCTGTTTGCTGGTCTGCACTGGTTGCAAGGAAAGAACGGGAATCGAAAAGGAGGGAATTGGTGGAAATATTCAACGTGATCTGGTGGGATAGGCGGCCTTCAATTGATAGGAGATCGCGTACCTTCCCTTCGAACTCCACCAGACCGTTCCTATCCCTGCACGGATAATTGATCTTCACGTTCTTTTTCACATACTCCATCCTTGGAAGGGAGAGCATTCTACTTAACTCCTTCCACTCGTCAAGAGCCAAGTTTTCTGGCCCCTCTTCACGACCACACCGGCGATAATAGATGTCATAATGCAAACTGAACTTTTCGAATGGGGTTGTTTCTGGGATATTCCCGATGAACACGGAAAGTGCAGAGGCCAAATCCTTCGTCATCGTAGGATCCTTAGAGGAAGCTCTGATATTAAGCTCCCGGAGGTGGATAAGATGACGGCTGTCAACGTGTTCAAGACCCCCAGAGCTTGTGTCAGACCCTATAGATTTGGTAGTCATTTCGAATTCTCTGTTAAACGAATGGAGGTAAACATACGATAAGTTATATCCCAGCTCAGATGCTCAAGAGAGCAAGATACGTGGTGAAAAAAATCCTCAATGATGGTATCGTCATAGTAGAGGCTTGACTCTGGAGAAACAGTCACTCTTTTCAAAGATGAGAGGTCCAACGATGAGAGTGGATCTGTGGATAACAGAAAGAGCTGCCTCAAATTCAAATTGTCACATCCGGTGATGGAGATAGAAGATGGCCTAATAGGCTTGCCCTTCAAATGGCCTTCGTTGGTGATCAAATATCCCCACAATTCAAGCCTTTCCAAGGTCAGATTGCGCAGAAATACCGGAACTTCGAGGAGAGAAATCGGAATGTGTGGACTTTGGGTTCCGACCCCATGCCATCCGGAGAGTGTGACGGACGTAACCTCAGGCAATGAGAGAAGGTTGAAAAGTAGAGCCACTGTGGCATGAGAATGCCATTGGCCAGCCACAGGGGCTGAAATATCGATGACAAGGTGTTTCAGGTTTGTCACAGCAGAAAACGTATTGAACAAAATGGGGTCGTCACAGGGAAAGCCCAAGAAACCATGAATGTCGCCAATGCGAATCTGAAGGGATTTCACGTATTGAGAGATCTTCGGGCGCTGGTGAAGGACCGTATAAAGCCTGAGGTATGACCTGATGTTCACGACGAAGGCCAGATCGATTTCCCGAAAAAGGCGATCGTGGCACAGAGGGAGGATAGATGCTGAGAGAAATGCGCAGGTTTGCAAGGTGCGATAATCGACGTGGTCGAGGATTTCTGAAAGGACGTCAAGAGGGATCGGATCGTTGGGCGGCTGCATTTTGAGTGGCGAGATCGTGAAGTTGTTCCTTGGTAATAATCGTCAGCGTGGATTCAGAAAGTGATGATTCCATAAGTACCTTTTCTTGGAGTTGGGAAGCCGCACTGCGTTCGTCACCGACGTATGGCTTTTAAGAGACGAGTCGACTGGTGGAACTGCATCGCCTTGTCTGCCAGCAGTCACCAGCACAGCCAATGATACACGCCCAAACGTTCATCAGCAGACGCCCAAATGACGGATTTGTCTCCGTGTCCTGACCATATAACGTCAAGGATAGAACTATGCTCCTGAACGATGGCACGATCGGCGGTGAGGGCGTTGAAGAGCATCTCAGTTGTCCAAACTTGACTTACCCACGTTTTCAGCCCTCGTCCCCACGAAGCTCGTCATGCACAACTCTCTGCGAGTCTGTTATACCCCTCAACAGTCAACCGTCTCTCCCAAAGGGTTCAAATCGACGATGTACGAATCAATGATAACAGGGAGGCAATGACGTGGTGGATGATGGATGGGGGTAGTCCGCGATCGTCGGTGCTTTGGCGTCGTGTGAGTCGTCTCCCACGTCACATTTAATTTGGACTTCACTGGCTCAGCACCATAGCTCTCTAATACAGCCAAGGGATGCGCAACTTCTCTCTGCCGTATCTCAGCACTCGGGTAGATTTTCGATTCGGGTTGCGCTCGTCGCTTCAGACCTGGTGAGTTTCGTCGTTTGGCTTCAGTTCTGTTGCTAATACATAAATGGAACTTAAAGCTTCAAGCTTCAAGTTTCAAAGTTTGAACTCCCCCTTCAAAACCACTCACTAGTCGTCCAGCACAACTGCTGCACAAGGTTATGTTGGTCCTGAAATACTATCACATCATTAGGATATCTCCTTTACGCCACCCTCATTTTGGAGCCCGTCCGACTTCACGGGGAGCTCATCCACTTCTGCATTCATTTAGGATACGAAGTGGGCGTGTACGGAGTCGAATGCGGTTTTAGACTATGACCGTGAATTATCAACACTGGGTGTAACAAGGCTGATATCGAGACTGCGACATTTTGCGCTTACGGCAAACCAGGGAGGCACGTTTCGCCTTAACGTCGTCAATTCTCTAACGGACCTGACGATGTTGAGAAGTACCAGTATCGTAAGTCTCTGATAGCTCGTATGGATCGACAGGCGCTCGATCTCTTTCATTGCAGCATTGGCACAGCGTCTTCCAATATAGAATAACCTGGGCGGACGGCGTATCTGGCGTTAGTTAGTGCCCCATCTCTCCTTCCAATTGGTTCTTGTATCAAGTTCAAGTCTACAACAAAGCGGGTACTTTCTGGTATCATTCTCATTTCGGTAAATTCGGAGCATTGATTTTCAAAGTGATTAATAACCCTGTGGTTTTAGTGAATCAGTATTGTGATGGTCTTAGAGGACCCCTTGTGGTTTACGATCCCAAGATCCATACAAATTTCTGTATCATGGTATCTTGCAATTATGTTGTCTTCCTTTCTCAGATTAACGCAAGTTGACCATCAGTCGATGACGGTTCGTCGGATTACCATCCGTCATATGCTTATTTCAGCTAATACCGAGAACAGATATAACAAAATACGATACGATGCTAACTATCTCATAGGTACCATGGCCCTTCCCCATCAGTCCAAGGCGAAGACAAAAGTTATGGTACATTGGTCAACGGCAAAGTTCGTTACGTGGGAGGGCCCTATGTAAACCTCGCTGAAATGAACGGGGTACGCGGGAAGCGCTATCGATTCCGGCTGATTTCCATTTCCTGCGGTCCCGACTATGTTTTCTCTATTGATGGTCGTCAATTCACTGTCATCGAAGCTGACGGACAGAATGTATTACCCGTTACTATTAACGGTATTCGACTTTTCGAAGGTAAATTTTTGCCCTGATCACCTCAAGTTCAAATTCGAACACTTGTTTCTTGTATGTCAGCGTTACTCCTTCATCCTCACACTGAGCCACAGCCACTAAGCCAGCTACGAATTCCGGATTCGTGCGCTTCCAAACGCGAGTCGGAACGGCCTCTCCGGGGGTTTCACCTGGGATAACAGTTTAGCTGTTCTTTGCTATGCAGGTGGCGATGCCAATATTAACCTTTTTTGAGCTTCGATACTGAAAACAAGACTTTTGCTATCAACGGAACACCGTTTGTGCCTACCCTTGTTCCTGTCTTGTTGCAAATTCTTGCCCAAATCGAGTCCGCTCAACAGCTCCTTCCACCGGGATTAATATATACCCTTCCACGGAATAAGGTTGTCGAAGTTTTTATTCCTTGGCTTGGTGGTCCTGTGAGTGGCTTTGCCATTTGTATTTACCGGTCAATAACCTCCTGCCGATCTTTCAGCATCCCTTCCACCTGCGTGTACGTCTTTTGATAACTGGGTTTATGAGGGCCAAGAAAATCATTGTGTAGCATCCGTTTAACGTCGTCAGAAGCGGTTGAGACAACGCCATTTATAATTATTTTACACCGTTGAGGAGAGACGTCATATGGATTGAAGATGAACAGGGAAGTAATGTAACAATCCGGTTCACGACGGACGATGCTGGGCCGTGGATATTTCATTGGTAGGTTGTCCTGCCATGGCGCAACAACGGACAACGCCGAAACGCCCATGAAGACGAATAACAGATGAAAAATAGAAACGCGTCAAAAACGGACACGCTAACCGTTTTTGAAAAACTGACGTTTTCCGGCCTTTTCCCATCTCATTTCTGGGTCCGTTTTCCATTTCGTTTGAAAAGAAAAATGAGATTAAAAATGAGTCAAAAATAGTAACTGCGAACGAGGCTATTTCTTGACCTATAATTATTTTCTGCCAGTACATTGAAGGACCACAGTCTACAGCTACCCCCGCGTATCCCGACACCTTTCCATTGAATAATGGCCAAATGCTTCCGTTGGGTGATAAATTTCGTGGCTAGTGCGTTGAGCTTTACAACCATGAGACTTATATATGTTCAGAAACAAGTATTTTGGAATTCAAGTTCTTCGTTCAAAAATTCACTCGAATTTGAAAGATCGTCTGGTCTCGTCTGATAAACACGTTTACGTCGGACGATAAAAGCCCTGGATAATATAGACGCATGAACGCTAGGAGCTGTCGCGTGAAACATCACGTGCATCGCGTATTGACGAAGTTCATCATCATTCTCCTCTCTTTCCTTCTTTTCTTTCCAACGACTCATCTCCTATGCCGCTTAAGCCAGATTGTAAGTCCATTTTACAACATCCATAATTCTAAATATCTCACCTTTGCAGATCAAATCGATGTCGAGCAATCGAGTGGCCCAGCCATCCAAATCGACGCGATACCCAGCTCGAGCTCTGACGGCGACCGTTGGGGAAAAGATTTCCCCTACACACCCGAAGAGTTTGAGAAACTAAAACAAGAAGTCTTCAACAGCAAACGACCCCGTAAATCCAAACAAGACTTTTTTGATCACCTCATTCTCCTGCACGCCCAGTACGACGCCCCATCCGAAGTCTCAGAGAATGCCACAGACAAAGAGAAGGAAGCCAATCGCATCCGCCGTCTTCAGTCACCAAACACTCGACACCGATTCGTCTTTTCCACCTGGCCTCGCGACCCGAAGGGAAAACCAATCACGCCCGGCAACAGCAAGCTAGGAAAGATGGCTGCCAACGAGATACAGCACTGGGGTGCGACGCTTTTCAACTTTTATTACGTCCGACGTATGCCCGATTTTGGCGGGTTGCAGACGACGTCGACTGGGAGCAAGCTCGCAGCCTGGATGAAAGCGAATGGAGAGGATTATGCAAAGGACGAGTTGGAGTTCGCAGAGGAGGAGGAAGATCCAGAAGAGATCTTCCCGTGTGATATCGCGAAGCTTGTTGACACTATTGAAATGAGAGAACGGACGGGGATTTCGAGGATGTTGAGACCGTCTGATCGGAAAGGGAAAGGAAAAGGGAAGGAATTTTCTCGTCCCGTTGGTATTTTCTTTTGGCGTTATCCACATCTTGTCTAATTTTTTTTCTTTTCTTTTCAGGAGCCGTTTGATGCGACGTTCAAATCTTTACCGATTCTTCAACAACGCCTTGCACTGCACCTTCTTCCAACGACTCTTTATGTTCATGATCCCTACCGTTTGCTTCGAGGTCGAGGTGCCAGCCGCTATCAGGAACATTCATGGTCTTCACAGCCCGACATTGTTCACACCTACAGACACACCACCTCTTCCGCTGGCAGAGAGAAAATGGAAAAGGAAAAAAAGAAACTGATCTTAGACCGTGAAATCGAGGAAGCTCTTCGGAAGGGTGCTAAATCCGAAGAACATTCTTCAGCATTACCACCGTATGGATTTTATATCCCAAGGGTTGCTGACTCCATCCCTGGTCCAACCGAACCCTGGGTCTACGCAATGCACGAGCCTCCTCCTCTTCCCAGTATTCCTGCAGAAGCCCACCTGTACCTCTCTCCTTCCCACATGGCAGGCAGAGGAAACCACTCTTTTGCTTATCATGCGGAGTGGGATATCCCTCGCGATCTCCTAGTCCCAGACGTCCTCTGCAGGCAATGTGTCATCGACGAAGCGCAGAAAATCATCGCTACTGAGGATGCGGAAGGGACAGACCCAAAATGGACCACTAAACGTGGGGAAGTCGTTCTCGAAGAATACGTCCGGCCTGAATTTGTAACAAACATTCAAAATGAACCTGACATTTTTGTTTTGAGAGAGCGCATAGAGCTCAACACACTCAATTACGAAGGTCCCGTCCGCATCATCCGTACCACGGTCGGATACCAGAATCTCGCGCGGGGTGGGTACTGCGCCCACCTGTCGGAACATGATAGGTTTAAACACTCACTTCGTACCACTGTTCGCGTCACGGCGAAGCTGTCCATGCAGGGTGACGTTCATTTGGATAGGGAGTCGCTTAATTACCAGGCGTTCCCTGACCATTTTTTCCAGCATTGGAATGGGTATAATGTTGTCCCGCCGTTGCATGAGCCAGTACCTGTGGGTGCACTTGTGCCTCAGTATTATGGGTATTATACCCCTAATGAGGATATCCCGGTGAGGAAGAAGAAGAGGGTAGTGGTGGTTGATGAAGTTGGTCAGTCTGATGGGGGTGATGTCGGCGGTGGGAAGGAGGCTGACACCGCGCAGCCAGAGGGCAATGAGATGGATGTTGACGAAGGTGGGGATCAAGGACAGAACGGTGACAATCAACACGGGGACCAATCAGGGAGTGAGGACGCCTCCATGGCGAGCGAACCCGCAACGGACGTAAAAGAAGATGAAGATGAGGTTGAGGAAAAATTCCATTATCGTAGCCCGATCATCCTCATGGAAAATTGTGGAAGTCCAATTAGCACCGACGCGCTCAATATCGACGATAAGTAAGCCCTACCAACCAACCTTTCTTTCTCACTCATCAGACCTTATTCATTTTCAGACACGAATGTGCATCTTTATTTTATCGGTTCCATCACGCAGGGTGGGTGCACAACTCCGTCGCGCCGCGCAACGTTCTCTTCCAGCCTGGTCCTTTAACCGAGTTCCCCCTATTCCGCAAGAATAACCAGCTGGCGTCTAATCCTCTCCACCGGGTGTTCAGTTTCAGGCTCATCGATTTTGGGAGGAGCGAGCTCTTTGAGGATCCCGTGGTACGCGCGAAAGAGGAGGCCACTGTTGGGACTACTTTGGAGTTTTGGGACTTGGGCTGTAGGAGGTGCGAGTAGTGATGGCAGGCGAGGGTGAAATGGGAATGGAAATGGAAATGAAATTCGTGCATGTACATCTGTTTATCTTGTAACGTTGAAGAAATGAATGGTACTTCAAATCCACCCACAGAAAGCCGGATAATATGGTGTTTGATCTGCACATTTAATCAGCGCGCGCAACTTTCTTCAAGCGCGCAACTTTGGATGCTAAATTCGGTTGTTTGGTCTTCTTAGATCTGAACATTTCTCATGCAACGTCATCACCCAAACCTTTCCACGCAAGGTTCGGCATAATTGTGGGTTCCAAGGGTAAGGAGCAATTTCGGAGGCCTCTGCACAAGATCAAAGCCTTTCTGAATGGCCTCGCTATTCAGAAGCTGGCACAGCTCTGATCTAATCTAATATATAAAGAAAGCACGATGACTAAGGTTTTACGTAATAGATCATGTAAGCCACCATCCTGTCTTTATGCTGAGCCGCGTGAGCGGCGTTTGCCGGGAACATCACAAACACATTGTCAACAAACAATATTTTTGCTTCTCAACCAACACCATCCACGGCGACCACCTACCTCCCTGTCCACCACCACCACCTCCCGCAAACACCGTTCAACCGCCGCCAACCACCAGTGCAAACCCCAACA